>OZ023267.1:69713124-69808124 GCA_964006375.1 Tillus elongatus | reverse complement strand
TGGCTCGTCAGCAGTAGTGTGACGTAATTTACCTTTACAGCGCGCAGTGTTTTTTTGGAATCAGGAATGGAGAATGCTGCATACACAGTTCATTCACACACCGTACCCTGTGAGATCTCGAGGTAGTGTGGGACTCCTACCCACTAAAATCCACTCCCGGGAGTACCGGACTTTAATCCATACCTCCGTCGGAATGATTTCACACAATGACGTTGGGTATTGATTGTTTCCATTCTGTTTGCCGCGGAGGCGTTATCGTGACAGGATAAAACTTGGGCGCTTATGATTAGTGGAATTTGCTCATCGTAGTGACCAGCGGATTTTGTGAACTCAGTGGTTGAGTTATAAACTCAAATATCGATGGCATTTTCAGATCAGAGTGAATCTGACTTTTTCTGACCAAACATGGCGCTCCGGTAACCATTCTCAAAATTGTATTCTGGATAATTTAAAGGGTTTTGATGTGTGTATCCGAGGCGGTGGATCATGCAGCGGTGCCTAGATCAAGGCTAGCCGGATTATGACTTTCTACACGAGTAGTTTACTTCTCAGGCCCAATTTGTAATTTTTGTCAAGAAGTGGAAAGAACTTCGATATGAACATTAAAGCTTTCCGTCAGGCATGTTGGGCATGGTGGGTTGCATGCTAAGCGTTTGTCAAGCAAAACCCTATTTGTCGGAGTCTTGCCAGGGAATTATACGGTTGTCTGATAATACGTGATCGTGAGGTGTGTATCTCCTGTTGGAAAATAGGACTGCTGAACATTTATCGGTGTTTATGGCTAGGCATGATATTTTATACCAGTTTGCAGCTCATCTACGGTGGCTTGTGGACGTTGGGTTATTATCCTCGGCTGCGTGGAGCTGCTGAGGATGGTAGTGTCGTCTACGTACAGTGCGTTGTTCAGGGGCGGTGTCGGTATGTATGCGATAAATATATTGTACAGCAGGGGTGAGATAGCCGAACCCTGCGAGAGACCAGCCGTAGCCGAGTAGATTCTTTATCTGGTTCCTAGGTGTTTAGCCTAGAGTTTCCGCTGTTTCAGGTAAGACTTAATGAGGTGTATCAGAGAGCAGGTATTCCAGCTTCCACCATTTAACTGATATACCGTTAACTTCAAAAGAAAGCATATTTATATAGGCATTTTTCTTGTATGGCTCCCTATTTGTGCAGCTTATTTATACATTATAAGATTAAACAACTCAATGTAATAGCTTGAACTGTGACTTGTTGAAGACATTTATAGGGATAAATGATGAGACACCGCTCAAACCGCCTTTATAAACTCATATACAGGGTTCGGTAAAATGGTGGAAATACCCTATTTCTGGCCTTAGTTTGAAGTGGATTACAACTTGTCCCCAATGAAAGTTTCTATATATTTTGAAAAGTATTTAGTGCGCTTAGAGTGCGATTTTGCAAGTTTTGACTTAATAACAAATTTCTTCAAATTGGTAGGTCTCTTGACAAATCGTTTTGTTAGTAAATGTTAAATGCCGAAAAATAGGGTGCTAATAAAAGTGACTATCTATGATTGTGGGTTTTGAAAAAAAAAATCCTTGCAAGAAGCTTGTGATGTATTCAAATTGTGACAGAATTTGTTATAGCTCAAAATACACCTGATCAAGAACCGTATTTAAATCACTGAAAACTAGACGTGTAATATGTATTGCAGGTTCTGTTTAACTGAGATGCGAACTAGATACAACTAAATACAACATCCTTACACACTTTACAATATTTAAAATTAAACAAGATAATTGAACGTACCACATTAGAAACACAAAAGGTTTCTCATAAACCACCGATTTTAAATGACCTCAAAGGAACTAGTCCAATAGGATTAAATCTGGTAACGCGCCGGCCTGTCTATGTATCCTCTTCTCCTCACCCATTTCTGTGGAAATATTTGATTTAGATGTTTCTGCATAGCGAAGTGGAGCGCCATCCTGCCGATACCAAATATTGCCTGACACGTTTTAATTATTTCGGGGTTGGGAAATAAAGGAATGAGTTCTGGCAGAATCGGCTACCAAAGGAGTTCTGAATAACAATCCGATTTGTGATACCAATTTTTCTATGAATGCGTTTTGTAAAAACTAAATTACCTATTAGCTAAGTGTGTACCTTATAAAACTTGCAGAAGCACCAATTTTATAGTATAGTTTAACGGTCATATTAGTCAAATATTAAAAAGCATACGAAAACTTTGGTACACATTTAAGACGATCACGGACGATAGCTTTCACGAGAAATATAGAAAATTGGCATCACACCTTAAAAGAAAGGTGACAGTCGCACAGTATATTTCTAAACGAGAGGATGAACTTGTGTTGAAACCGACTCAGTTTTGATATGTTATAAAATTAAATAACAATAATAATGTCAGCCTACTATCATGTATAACTTATAATGGTGAGCTTCTTAATGACGGTGAACCGATTGTTGAGTCGTTCGCATATTACCTTGTTCCAGCCTCATAAGGCATGATCTCAGTCAGCTTGTCGTAGTTTAAATTGTAACCCTCTTAATTTTAATTGGTTTTCAAAGGATGCCATTCTAACTTCTTATAGTAAACTAACACCTAAGATGACTACCGGTTCTGGTTTGATTCTAGCTTTTATTATTCGCGACTGTGCCACTGTTTTCAATCTCGACATTGCGTATTAATATGTGTTAGTACCTGTCTGAATAATTTCAACAGATTATTTAATTATTTTAAAATCCTGTATCTTTCAAACAAATGATGCAAATATATAACATGTATGCATACATACATGTATATATATATATATATATATATATATATATATATATATATATATATATATATATATATATATATATATATATATATATATATATAAGGAGAAAGGTTTAAGGGCAAAGCCGCAAGGAGACAACGGTAAACACGTGTTTCAGGCTTTGCCCTTAAACCTTCCTCCTTGTATAGTACAGAAATGCCGTGTTATCAATCCTTTTTAGTTAATATATATATATATATATATATATATATATATATATATATATATATATATATATATATATATATATATATATATATATATTTCCGTTTAAAAAATTTAAGTTTGATTCGGTGTACATTTATAAAACACCATGTATAATTTACAGCTATCATCATTAAAACCCCCTACATCCCCCGTCTTTGGAGGACATTCCTAGCTCTGAAAAAAAAACTGAAAAAATTGGTGTCGGAAATTTAAGCGAATCACCTATACCTACTGTAAAATTAACATTAACTAAGATTGTAACATTCTTCTTGTGCGAATCGACAGCTGCAGACAAGTTCCACCCTTTGGAGAGGGCCTAAAGACGTCGGCACAGTATATACCATGCGATGCTGGGCACGCTAAAATTCCTACGCTTTTTATAGAAAGTGAGGTTTGTTAAAATTTTCAGGATAGTAAGGTGAAACTGATCCCAAGCAACGATGATTCACCATAGTCGCCGAAATAGGCCAACATTAACGAAACAACAACACAGTACCAGTTTATGTAATCATTTGAGATAAACAAACAATAAAATTACTATTATTAAAAAATGATTTTGCAGCAGAAATATATACTTTCGTATACTCTCACGTCGTAGTACATAATGTCCCCAGCTGACATACCCACACATATGTAAACAGCCTACACACACACGCACGCACTTACACACATACACACACACACAAACATACATTCTCATTTACTTATGCCCATTAAAAATATGTATGACATTTTCCCCTTAAATAGAATACGTGGTTACGTAACTTAATGGCGTTTTACTTTTTCAGCTTCTGAGGGCGTTCTCCTTCTGCTTCAAACGGAGCTGATCAATTACTAAAATTCCAGAGGATGATTTATATGTTTATTATCAACAATTTATCTGTTCATTTAATTGTTCATTTGTTCTTTGTTTGCAATTCTAGTTATATTCAAGTTCAATAAAAGCATAATTTAAAATAAATATTTCTTTTTTTTTTAATAGAAAAATAAGCCAACGAAAATGACGATAATATTTAATGTTTAGAAATTTGAGATACGTCAGTTAAATTACGAACCGTTCTGGCAACAGATCTTTTCGTTATAAACTATTTATAATGTTTCTTTCAAAAGCAGATAGTCGTGAAATATCCTAAAAATCGGCGTTTGAATTCTAAATCAAACCTTCGCGTTTTTTTTAGTTACTTCGACTTTTCAGAAAATTTTTAACATGTCACTACTACTAAGGTTTTTGGTCGAGACTTCTCGAAACGAGAATTTCCGGAATGATGGTCTTACTCGGGATGAGAAAAAAGTGTCGAGAAATAGAAAACTCGCGTCGTGATTGTGCTTGTGCCCTCCCCTCCTGCGCACACCGATGGGTTCGCTCAATTACCTTTCTATTGACGACTGCGAGTTAAAATCTAATTTAACAAGTTTTACAAGAAACACTGGCCTTGGTTAACTTGTTTCTAAAGATACCTTTAAAATATCATAATGCAAAAACATGTAAAAAAAAAAGAGTTTAATTTGTTGTTAGATGTGCCTACAAGATACAACTTTATGATTGCGATCAAAAAGTCATTAATTGATTGGAATATCTCCTCAGTGTGGAATGATGATAAAATCGGCATACTGGAATCACTTTTGCGTGTCATACATTGAGTAAAGTTGTCTGTTGAGGCTCGATCAAGAAAAAAGGATAGGATTCTGACGGCATGTTGTACACATGTTGATCGATAAACTAGATACGATGAAAAACGTTTTAGCAAATACTATATAATGACAATACGGGACACTCATATGCTTTAGCATTGGTGATATTTGTGACTACACTAGCGCCACCTCGCGTCAAGTACTGACAACTGAGCGGGTAATTTGAATTGTATATTTACCTGCATATTCTTAATTTCGACAATTGGTTTATTATAGATGAATATAAAAACTTGTATATGACAAAACAGTGAAAATTTTCTGATTATATAATTATAAATAGAATTTGTATCAGCTTGAAACCTAAACGAATTCAGCATGAATAATTCTGAAAATTTCTCTTACCCATAATCTTATTTCATCATAATTTAAAGTACTATCTTGAAACCGTAGTTAAACTACTATTTCAAGGATAGGTATAGGAATATACTGAGAGCTGTTTCTGAGGATATTAAGTTACAATCTGTACTTACCTATAAATAATTGTTCTATGTATAAATGGTAGCACAGTACTTAATTTGCTATATCTGTACATGAAAACTGTCTTATTAATCTAATATTTTAAAATTTGTAACTGATATACTTAGTACTTAATTAAGAAATTGTGCAGATGAAAGGGGAGACTAACTCTTACTTCCGTGAATAAATCTATTGCAGGGCTGAATCTGTTATTTATACTTTTCTCTTAAAAAACTTGTCTTGGGAAGATAATTAAAAGCCTTTACCAAGTAAAATAATTTTAAATGTGAAAAAATGTGCCAATTATTACATCCTGAAATAAAAAAGGACACATAAGAATATAGAAAAACAGTTTTCTTATACCATTTATTATTAATGCAAAACTTTTTTTGTCTTCATTTTTTTTTTGATGCACTGGAAGACACGTTATGATTGAAACCTTTCAACCATCCGTTTACGAAGCTTATCTATGAATAGGTACATGATGTTACTTACACAATAAATTATCTTCTGCGAACTGTACATATTGGCATAAAAGTGATCCTGAATTTGTCTTTTGCCTCAAATCGTATTCACGTTTCGCCATCCTTTGGCAACCCGTGAAATGTCTTTGATAGATTTAGCACGTTATAATTCGAACAATTATATATTGCACACCCCCTAACATTTATTGTAAAAAAAAACAGCTCAAACTTAATTATACACAGTTAAACACCAGCAATTGCTAGTGTTACACGTTCTCGAACGACGTAACATCAGTACTATCCGATGATATTCTTGAAACACGAAATCAGCCGGAGTGTCCCGTATTGTAATTATATAGTATTTGGTTTTAGTCACAAAGTTTTTAAAACATCTTAATAAGAAAAATAATGACAGGCAAATTGTTAAGCTAATTTCTTTAGTCAGGTAGTTTCACAATCCAACTCCTTTTCAGAATGATAATGACGAATAGTGACCCTTTTTAATTATAGACCTGTAACTAAAATAATGTATATTGAGAAATTTGTGGTAAATGAAACAAATATTGGTACTTTTAAACGTAAACTGTCAAAAATTGAGTGGACAAGCCTGCTGGGGGAAAATTCAGGAAAATCATTTGACAATATACATGACACAATTGAGCAGTGCTTCAAGCTTTCCTTTCCGAAGAAAAACGTACCACTTGGCAACAAGAAAACCTTACTTACATCTCCAGAATTGGAAAGAGTCAAAATGTTGGTGGATTCAGCTCAAGAAACTCATAGGGTAATTAGAACTGAGAACTCAAGACAATTATTGGCTACACTTAAGAAGCAAATGAGAGAAACATACACAAGTGAGGTCAAAAGAAGGAATAATGAATATATTGATGCCGCAGACAATAAAGTTAAAGCTGTATGGACGATCATCAACAAAGACAGAGGCAAACGACGTTTTTCAAACTTGTAAACTGCTCTTAATGCAAATCAACTTAATAATCATTTTACAAGTGTCGGTATAAATGTGTCTAGTAGCCTTGATCACTCAGTAAAGGAGGCTATGGGTATGCTACATAACAAAAAGAATGGAAATCTGCACACTATGTTTTTGTACCCAACAACCAATGAATAACTGACTAACATTGTGAAAAATTTTAAGAATAAGCCCTCATCTGATATATATGAAATGGAAGTTTCATTGTTAAAGGAAGTATTTCCTATCATAGTCGGCTGTTTATGTAAGGTGCCTTAACCAGTGTATGACCTAAAGCAACTTTCCTAAAAAGTTAATGCTGGGAAAAGTGATTGCAATACATAAAGGTGGCAGTTTGGATGATTGTGATAACTACCGGCCCATCTCGCTACTTCAGATTCTGTCAAAAATATTTGAAGAGCTCCTTAAGAGAAGGTTGCTGGCATTCATTAAAAGATACAAGATATTACATCCACGTCAGCATGGCTTTAGACCAAAACATTCAACTAACACAGACTTGACCTAAATTGTTATGAGTATTGCCGAGCGACTCGATGTTTGAAGTCGTAGCCTGTGATCTGAGTAACGCCTTTGAACAGTTTCAAAGTGTATTTTGTTGGGGAAGCTGTGACATTATGGTGTCAGAGGTACAGCCCTCTCTCTCTCTTTGGGTCTTACCAGGAGGATATGAGTCAGGTTGTATATTGGGATAAACAGCTATCCGATGAGATGACGATAGAGTGTGGTGTTCCCTTCTAGACCGTCTACGCTTTATCATCTATATGACTGATCTGCCGCCCAGCATTGCATCGGATACGATCGGTCTTAATGCCGATGATACCAGCTTTGTTAACAGAGCTAAAACAACGATTGATCTGAGTCTCCGTACTAGGACCTGCCTTGACCAAGCAGATGAGTGGTTTAGAGTAAACTCTCTAAAACTAAACTTAAATAAGACACAGCGACTGGTGCTGGGTGCGGGACACAGCGGCGGGGCGAAGCTAAAGCTTCTTGGTGTAATTCTGGAGGATGACCTTGCATGGTCTGCTCATGTCTCGTTCTTGCTTGGAAAGTTGTCTACGGCTATTTTTACAATGCGGCGAATGAAAGCTGTGGTAGGCCGGGAGGTCTGCAAGATGGCATATTTTTCCAACTTTCACTCCATCGCTGGTTATGGTATGCTTTCGTGGGGATGCAGTCCAGGCTTGTAGCAAGTGCTCCTGAAGCAAAATAAGGCCCTGCGTGTCTTGTGCGACGTGTCTTGGAAGACTAGCTGCCGTTGTTCGAGCACGAGCGTATACTTACTGTAGTATCGGTATTCATTTTTGCCTACTTAAAATATGTGCATCAAAAAAAAGACTTATTTCTGGCCAATGAACAATTACATACCTACGATACCAGAAAGAAAGCCAACTTCAGCATACCATACCACAGACTGGCTAGAACGCAATTGGGTGCAAATTATCTGGGTTAGAAGCTGTATAACAGACTGCCAAGTTATTTGAGGGAAATGCCTGAATCACGATTTGCCAGAGAGCTTAAAAGACTTCTGCTACGGAGGACACTGTATTCAGTGGATGCGTATTTTGAGACTGGTTGGTAAGAGGTATTAGAGCAGCTCCTTGGGGACTTTAAGTGTATTTTGTGTTATTTAGTTGTCTATATATTTGTACATAGATTGATTTGTTTGTTGTTTGTTCCTATTGTTTCTGTGGAGTTCTTTACAACTGTTGTATTTTATATATTTGACCATCTGTGTTTATGCGTATACATCTTATTTACCTGACACGCCATGTAATTTCTTGATGGCAAATAAATATTATTATTATTATTAAATAATTATACGCAATTGCAGCAAGGCAGCTTTGATAAACTGTACGGAAGAACTGCGTCCAAATCCAAGCACAAGATATGGAACACAGTTCTAATCCCACAGCTTTTGAGTTCAAACTGAAACAAGCTATCGACACAGCAGCTACTTCTAGTAATACCTGAGGTCACATATGCAGAAGATTAATCAAAAAAGAATTTCATCTCTTTGAGTCAACTGGTAAAAAGCGCCAAACGTTGAAAATTTAAATAAGGCTTTAATGACAGTAAAGCCAACATAGACAAAAAATTTACGGGTTTTTTCGTTACCTGTAAACTTTGTAACTAATAATAACCTATGAACGCCTCCGTGGCCGTGCGGGAAAGTCGACTCAGACTCTCGAATACGGACTCGGGGGTCGACGGTTCGAGACTCCCCGGCGGCGGATGATTTTTCAAATCACTGTCGTCGTTGAGATAGAGCTCAAGGTGGAGGGTAGGTTAGTTTAGATGAGCAAAAAGGGTCAGCAATGGCCTAATTGCCAGTAACCATCTTACCTTTACCTTTTTTTTAAATATTAACCGATTATCAGATAAGACTATCACTACCCTTTTACTTTTAAAAGTATATTTTGTTAAAAATAGATACTAATGGGTTAGCGGTTTCCCGCTTAGATCTAGATTTATTTACCTTATCCTATGTTTTGGAAGGTAATAAACTAGTCTACTTTGAAGATTCTCATAGTTTTTTACGTACCTATAGTTAAGAGAAAGTTTTATTGACAGAACTTTAAACTAGATGATTCTTTGGTTGCTTGTGAAGAAAGTTCCTGCTCCTTTGGTTGATTGTATTCATAAAATTTTTATTTTTTGTTCTATTAAAGGACTGTTATTAAAAGTTACTCTTATTGATAGGAAGAAAGATACTGTATGTATCTTATTTAAATATTGTTTTTTCGAGGATACTTCAGGTACCGACTATCTTTTTATTTCAAAGTTGTCTGATTAGTATTTTTACTTAGCTCAGTGTTGTTAGCCACCCCTAAAATCCATGCAGCAACATTAATTGGATAATTTATTTTGCTGCATGGATTTGAGCGGTAGTTAACAACCCTAAAATTCTGGGAAGATTTACTAATGTTTTTATACCACAATTTGTTTGTATGTACAAAACACTATTTTCACTGAACACTATGACTATTTGATATAGAAGTAAATTACAGTCGTTGACTTTGTATTTTGTATAAAGGATATACCGTATATTTGTAGTATTTATATTGTTTATTTGTGTAATGTATATTAGTATAATGTATAAGCGTCGCCGTGGCCGTGCGGGAAAGTCTATGACTTTCCAATACGGACTCGGGGGTCGACGGTGCGAAACTCACTGGCGGCGGATGATTTTTCAAGTCACTGTCGTCGTTGATATCGAGCTCAAGGTGGAGGGTAGGTTAGTTTAGATGAGCAAAAAGGGTCAGCAATGGCCTAATTGCCAGTAAGTATCTTGCGTTTACCTTTAGTATAATGTATTGTATAACAGATAAAGACCTCTTAACTGATTTAGTTGTTCTGGCTTAAATGAAAATATCATATGCCATGAATCGCCCGCCCCTCACACCTTTGGTGGGGATGAGACGTTTAGAGGATGCCCGGCGATGCTGACATTATAGCCACAAGAAAAAAACGATTACCGCGTATACAAGTGCATGTTCACTGTCTTCAACACTTAGAAAGGCAGGTGAGATACATATTGAAAGTACCTATTTTTAATAGCAAGACAAATTAAAAGTTTTATAAAAAGATAGTGAAAGTTTAATTTAGTTACTTTGTTAGAAAAATGTGGAAATAATTAAAATTTTCTTTTAAAAAAGACTAAATTAATAATAAATGTTGATGATCACTAATAAGCCTCATGTTATTTTGTATTTAGTTAGCAATTTTAGGTATTCGAAATGAACGAACCGAAACTGTCATACTTCCATATGCTAGTATGTGTTTTGTTATAACGTCTCTGTATTGTTATAGGTTTAGGGGATTGTTTCTGAGAAAATCTGCAAGAAAACCTCCGCTTAATTATTACACATTTGGAGTGGTAAGTACATAACACAGCCGCCTTTATTTATCTTCATAAATACTTTTTCTATCATAACCTCAACAACGTAAAATAACTGTGAATTTAACAGTATTGTTTAAGTTGATTTTTTCCTAGTATACTA
Organism: Tillus elongatus; assembly: GCA_964006375.1. Classification (NCBI taxonomy): domain Eukaryota; kingdom Metazoa; phylum Arthropoda; class Insecta; order Coleoptera; family Cleridae; genus Tillus; species Tillus elongatus. The sequence continues at coordinate 69,797,506 of OZ023267.1, read as the reverse complement.
ATTAATAAATTAGTTTCATTACTGATATCGTAGGTTTTAAAATAAATAACTTTGTTCTTAAGTTTCCCAACAGTACTTATACTGAAGTACCTACGAATTGGTTGGATCAAAATAAAGACATTTGTTACTGCCCTTCTAAAAGCAAGAAAACTGACTTTTTTAGGAGGAAAATGGAACCGGATTTCACAATTTGGCAGATAATGAAATTGTTCAATTAATATCTTGTAAGTATAATTTAAATTTTTTATATTTCTAATTAAGTGAGGTTATAATTTTATGTTTAAGAAGGTTCATAAGGTTATTGCCTAAAGGAGTTCATCGAAATTGAGTGGATAGCGAAGTGAAACTTCTCGCTGATAGGAACAGACTGACGTTAAAGAAACAAAATACAACGCAAATATTTTAATTCTGTGTCAATTAAATAACTAAAATTTATTTCGTTTAGTTTCAGTTACGCGTCACAGTATTATACACAACAATAATTTGAGAAGATGGTTAGTATATGGTTTAGGTTAAACAAGCTATGATACAAGATAAAAAATTGGACTGATCAGAAGGATTCTTAAAACACATGTATTTGATCTTAATTGGTTCTTTATTTTTGATTGTAATTTTCGTATTCTTGGATAAAAAATTATATGGTTTTTTAATGTGTTGTTTCTCTTTCCCAATGTTTTATGACATATATATATATATATATATATATATATATATATATATATATATATATATATATATATATATATATATATATATATATATATATATATATATATATATATATATATATATATATATAAATATATATATATATATATATATATATATATATATATATATATATATACATACATATATTTAGGTAATGTACATTTAATATTGTACTGATCTTTTTTTGGCTATGACATTAAGCCTTGCACTCAAGTTACATGTAACGTACTTGCTACAAATGATCTCTCTAGGTTGCAAAATGTAAATAAGATTTATGCCAATGTAACATGTTTGCTGGAAACGTAAGTAAAATAAAAACCTTAAAGGAATAAGTTTCGTCTACATAGAAAATATTTAGTTGCCTTTGCTAACCTGTACAGAGGATATACTACATGGATTAGATTGGATTAAATAAAATGAAAGTCGGCTATTTTAATCCGTCCACAGCGACCTTAAGTTTAGTGTGGATCACGTTTGATTATCTAAAGTTCATCCATAATATCTAGCTTACTGCGGAAATCAATCCTTTTTTAAGGGTAAAAGTAGGTTTGACAGGTGTACTGCCCTCTGAGTAAAGTCGCCTGCCTGCTTTGAAGTTCAAAGAGAGATAACCTTTCTTAGAGCTCGTCTGCACCCAACATTCTTCAGTGTGTGACTCGAGGCGGTATCAAGAAATCCCTATATCGAGAGCATTCAAGCGAGGGCGTTACCTCGTTTCGAAGGTCAGAGAGAAGGCCGTGTTTGCCTAGACCCGATACCCAAAGTGTTTACTTAAATGTCACCCAACAAATTGAACTCCCCGCAAGAAGCGATATTTTGGAGGTGAACGCCTCCCTCTATGCTCATCTGGACCAGATCCCCGCCAATGTTAGGCTCTAACTAGTTGCCTCTAACGACAAGCAAGACCTACCGTTGCGCTACTATTTAGTGCGTCCCCGCTCTCACTGGAAATTCTACCTAACGCAGCGACCTGTATCAGTTTTCTGTATTAGTGACCTGAAGTTTCATAAATCGTATTTGTATTTATCTACTAAAAATACGGCAGCAAAACCCCTAATGAGGGCTGTTCATTCACCATTCGTTTCCTACAGAACAACATGGCAAGGGATATCACAGAACCACAGCATAAGTTCTTTCTTATGCTGTGACAGAACTACGCCTTTTTTTGTACACATGCTCAAGGCAAAATAAACACCACCCACACTTTAGTTCGCTTCTCTACAACGTAAGTAGAAACTGGCCATCTTAAGAGAACGGAAAAGAATTTACCATCCGCGACCATTCTTACCTGCTGTGTGATCAATATTGTGATATAAGAAAACCAAATTTTAAAAAATGATCTAGTTTTCAATATGCAACAGTATACTAAAATAATAATATTCTCAAATGTCAAAAATAAGTTCACAGTTTCACAGTTCATGAAATGAACGCAACCAATAACAAACAAATTCTGAATTTTAAAAACGGTTGACCTACTTATTATAACCAGGTTAGTGTATCTAAAGAACTGTATACCTATCCAAGAGACGAAAGAATTAAATTTTTGACTTTAAAATTTCGAAATTTTGTTCACAGTTGTACCAAACCAAGAATTGTGACGTTAACGGAATATATTAAGAGTTGTTTTGCAGTCTTTGCTGCTATCACATGCCAAGAAACCAAAACGGTATGCGCCTATTTCATTTTTAAAACCTCCTGGGTATTGAGGTTCTTTGCCAGTCCTTGAGAGTGAAATACAACACCTGAAGCTCGTACTTCAGTGGATCGAGGATGAGCACAAGCCTTTTTATAAAGATATTATTAATTCGGAAAACTATGCAAACAACGCGATAATGAAGATAGAAATAAGGATTAGTGAATAAACGTACTGTAGATAAACTTTTTTGATGCTGTAACTGAGAATAGACCATAATATACTTATTTTACTTCCACATCTTCCAAACTTGTGAAAATATCGCATCGGCGACAAAAATATCACAAATTTTGGTTCGCTTAAACGTCGTAAAAATTGTCAAAACATATAGGAAACATGATTTGGGAACGAAAATTCTTTTTGTTTGTCGGTCTGTATGTCTGTCTGTATGTAGCCACGATAACTTTAGAACAAATTGAGGTATCGTCTTCAAATTTTGTATACAGTTAGCACCAAAGGAATGAACGGTTCGGATGAACGTGGAGTGATTTGGTGAAAATTGAAATTTTTTCGTTAAAGTTCGAGTAATATAACGTTTTAGGGTTTGTTTATTAGAGAATTTTCAATTTCATCAAACATCTGGTACTCTGTGATGAATCTAAATTAGGGGTTGAATGTGTGGGGGTGGAATAACAGTGTGTTAGTAGGCGCAATGACGCTCGAACGGATTGAGATATCATCCTCAAAGTTGGTATCCAGTTAGCACCCGACAAAGACTGCTTCGCTTTGTTTTTGGGTAAGATCGCCTAAGCGGGTTGAGAATAAATGAGGCATGATTTGGTGAAACGTGGCACTTTTTCATTGAAACTTGAGTAACATAACGTTGCAGAAGTTTTTGGATACAGGAATAGGAATATTTTCTTTGTGGTCGTGGACCCTAAATTCATTTCATGGGAATGCCTTTCTGAGGAAAGTATGTTATCACAGCTATGTGGAAATTATGATTCAATTTGCACGACTATTTGGATAAAAGACCGTAAGTCAAAATGTTTAGTGTATAATTTCAAGATATATTTTCCTGAAATAAAAGTTATTATTTGCCTTAAATTGCTATAAGCATGATTTATTCCCTGAAACGATCATTTATTGCTCTTAAAAATATCTATGGCTACACGACGTTTTTTTTTCGATTTGCCAACAATTGTCTAAACTCTAAGCTGACTCTATGTTTAAGCAATAACTGATTTAGTCAGAGTCAGTTATATAAGCTAGACCAACATATAATTTATTCGATGAATATAAATATACAGACTTCCCAAAAATTCATACTCAGTAAGAGTCGACCAACTGCGATTAAATTTTCTATGCTACTTTGTTTTGTTTCTGATAAGAAATGATAACAATTTGTAAACTTTTTTTAATTTTGTTTGATGAAAAAATTATCTCGCCTCTTAAAGCACTATTTCGTAGTGGTTTGTGCTTAATTTATTAAATCAATAAGTTATTATGCCCCGGAGCTGTTTATGGAACAACTACAATTATTTAAGTTAATGTGAAAGAGGATGGGCTGGTCGCATTTTCAATCAGGCGAATTTTCGACCGTCCAAACCGTGTTACAGTGCTATTCGACCAACTTTAGTACGGGAAGGTCGTCAGTTTTTATAGTACGGTCGATCAGAAATGCATGTTTGCTAGTTTTACAACAAAGAGTTTCTATGGCAACGATATATCGCAAAATACGCGCTTTTAGGGCACGCCAGTATAATTTCTATGTATCCCACTGATACCCCGACATCGTGCTGCTCGGCTTGTGTAGTGTTAAGCAGATTAAATTGGGTTCGTGAATGCAATCGTGTTGTGTTCTCTGACGAGTCCCGATTTTGCCTGTGGCTCCATGATGGTCGCAGGAGAGTCAGACGATTACGTGGAGAACGCAATAATTTAGAATATGCTGTGGAACGGCATACGGCGCCTACATGGGAGGTGATGGTGTGGTGCAGCTTACTGATATAAATTTGAATGCAAACGACTACATACAACACGTACTGCAGCCCGTTACAAGATCACGTATTCAAAACAGTGTTATTTCGTGCAAATATATTAAATACCTTAACGAAATTTAAAATTTAAAAACTTGGCGAACGTTTTCAATTTTTTTAATGACCTTAATGTTTGAAATATTAAGAACAAAAAAAGAAATATTTTAAAAGACATATTTTTAATTGGCAAACAAAATTATTTAACATGCTTCTATAAAATTAATGTTGAGTGGTCCTAAATAAGTGATTTACTCCCCCCCCTTCATATTTTAACAAAATTGATATGTTAGAAGATAAATATTGCTTATGCTATAGCCATTTAGAAATAGTCATACTCGGTAAGAGCTTACACATAAAGGTACGTCTATCGCTTTAATCCTCCCTATTGCTAAGGTTAGATGCATTCTCACAACAATTAGAACCGTAGACCGGTTTCGCTCTAATTAGAGCTCGTCAGTAAGGCATACTAATTGCTGCGAAAATACATCTATAAATTAATACGGCTATGGTAGACAGCCTTCCAACACTAAGTAAGTGGTGAACGTGCCGCCATCTAGTTGCGGAACCAAGTAGTACGTTGTCACGCCAGTTTCAAATAACACAATGTGTTAAAAAATAGAGACTGTATGCAACCAACTAACAATTTTAGTAAATTGTCAGCCCTGGCCCATTTCTACCCTAATATAGGAAGAAAGTATGTAAGGCTAGATGCATTTTCACAACAATTAGAACCGTAGATCGGTTTCGCTCTAATTAGAGCTCGTCAGTACGGCACACTAATTGCTGCGAAAATATACCTATAAAGTAATACGGCTGTGCTAGCCAGCCTTCCAACACTAAGTGAGTGGTGAACCTGCCGCCACCTAGTTCCGAAACCAAGTAATATGTTGTCACGCCAGCTCCAAATAACACAATGTGTTAAAAAATCGCAGCAATTAGTGTGCCATACTGACGAGCTCTAATTAGAGCGCAACCGGTCTACGGTTTTAATTGTTGTGAGAATGCATCTAACCTTACATACTTTGTCCCTATATTAGGGTAGAAATAGGACAGGGCTGACAATTTACCAAAATTGTTAGTTGGTTGTATACAGTATCTATTTTCAACACTACTACTACTTGGTTCCGCAACTAGGTGGCGGCACGTTCACCACTCGCTTAGCCTCCCTATTGCTGTAAGTATTGATATCCATGCAGCAACTTATAAATATATTTGGAGGAGAATAGCTTTTTATAACAATGTATAGATATAACAATGGTACAAATTCACTGCAGAGTTTTGTGGCGAATGGACGTAATGTCGGAAGCCAATTGCTTCCACACACTTACACACACACAAACACACACACACACACACATACACAGTCACTTTGCTCCACAAGTATAATTTAATTTAACAGGTTACTTTTCTCAAGTTATATTGATCAGCTGCAGTGATATATTCAACGTTTTGCAAAACGATATTTGAAGTATCTACAATTTCATTTGTGCGTTGGTTACAAATATATACTGCCATTACAATATATATATATATATATATATATATATATATATATATATATATATATATATATATATATATATATATATATATATATATATATATAACACCCAGTAAGAGTCCACAAATTGCCACGAAATTTTCTATACTACTCTGGTTGGTCTCTGATAAGAAAAAATAACAAAATCGATAACAAAGTTAATAGTTGTAAATTTTTAAATTTTGTTTTAACGTCAAATTTTCTACTTAAATTTGCGTTTCTTTTAGTTTAAAGCAATATGTCGTAGCCGTTTGTGCCCAACTGATCAAGTCGTTAAACCTAGGTACCGTTTACGCAACAACTACAATCATTTAAATGAGATCGAAAGGGTGCGCATTGTTGGTATGCAGGAAGCCGGTTTTTCAGACAAATTTTTGACCACACAGGACGCAGTGTGTGAATCGTGTTACAGTGTTGCTGCAGGTATTCTGAAGAAGGAATCCATTATCGTCGTCATGTATCCAGACGACCTCGAGCAACTTGAATACGGGAAGATTGTCAATAGAATGCTGCCGCTTTACAAGACATAGTTTTCAAAACACCGTCGATTATAAATGCTAGGTTGGAAGCTGTACAACAAACAATCTACATGGCAACGATATATCGAGGAATACGCGCTTTTGGGATTCGTTCGTGTAGACCATTTTCATGAGTCCCACCAACCCCTTGACATCGAGCTGCTCGGCTTAAATGTTATGTTGTGTTCTTTGACGCGTCTTGACTCCGTGTTTGTGCCCATGATAGTCGCAAAAGAGTAAGACGATTACGTGGAGAACGCTGAAATATAGAATTTGCTGTGGCTGCTGCGGCACTTACACGGCAGTAATGGCATGTGGTGCGATAAGATGTGTCAGCACGTCACCTCTAATTTTTACTGACATAAACTTGAATGCAAATGATAACATACGAAACGTACTGCAGCCTGCCGCACTGACATACCTACGTGGGCTAATTTAACCCCGTTTCCAACAAGATAAGGCACGTCCTCATACAGCAAATATTACTACACGGTTCTTACAAAAAAGAGTGGCCCTGCTTCCATGTCCTTCTTGCTCCCGAAACTTGTCACCAATCGAACATGTCTGGGGTATGATTGGTTATCGACTGGTTAATTTATCGCAGCTACCAAATTTTCTAGTTCACCTTCTTCACTGATTTCAAGACGCTTTGGATAACATTCTTCAGAATAACAGAAATAATTTAATTTTAATAATGCCTCATAAAAAATGCATCAGAAAACCGCGGCGGATCCACTCATTAAATAATTGTGTTTTTTTTGTAATATGTTAGTTTGATAATGTACTCTGTTTTTTATGTTTGACTAAACACACATGATCTATAAATTTAATTTAAATCGACTAACTCTTACTGGGTGTTCGGTTTTTATGGAAAGGCAGCATATGCATTTTCTATAGTCGCAGTACACATAGAGCAAAAGCTGGTCTTCACTTTGCCTATGGTAAAATTTGTACTTTGTACTTTGTCAGACATTTTGGAATACAACCACTTTGTCATCGCTTGAAGTTGCCTGCCCGTTCAGTACCTTCATTACGCTGTTAGCAGTGCCAGGAGAATATTCAGTGGTTGCCGGGAGTGTCGATCTTCTAGAAATTGTAAGTGAGCCAACTACTTATCATTAGCCATTTGCTGAAACGTGAGCTTTATATATTTGAATTACTGTAAATTGTTTTTGTAGCTGATTGAACATAATATTTGAAGTAAAGGTTTCGTAACTCAGAATCCTACCACTTCGACGGCGTCGCTTGCCCCTTCAGTACCCTCATTACGTTGCTAGCAGTGCCAGGCGAATATTTAGTGAGTGCCGGTAAAAAGGTCCTCTAAAACTTGTTGGTGAGTAAACTCGTTATTCTTCACAATTCTTAAATTTTAATTTTTTTTTAAAGTGGGGTGAAATACTTTTGCATATCAATAAATATAGTATTTTAAGTTTTGGTCTGGTAGGGTGCAAGCCATTAATAGTGGTTAGATTTCACTCATTCTTTGGAACATTCTCAAACCAACAAAATTTTTCCAGGTTTACATTTTTTCGCCGGTAAGGTACAGTAGATAATCCAAATCCGGCGAGAATTACTTCTAGACTAGAATGACGAAATATCTTTTTAAATTTTCCTATAGATGACTCTTTCGAGTCAAAATTGGTGGACGCATTCATTAAAAAATTTGAAGTGTCATCAATGAATTCCAACTTAAATGGCGGCTTGACTTCACCGGTTACAACAATCGATAATATTTTCAGTCTAAATAGGAATTTTTTAGGTTAAATATTTGTAGACCTTGTGAATTCACACAAGTATCTTGCAGCAAAATTTTTCGAATCTTAGACTGGATTGAACTAGACGTTTTTATAATATTTATGTGTAAAATATTATTTATATTAAAAATAATTCTACAGGGTGCCTCATAATTGATCGGACATTAGCTAAGGGGTGATAGCTGGCACGAAAATAAAGCGATTTGGCTCAACATGCCTTAGTAAAATGTTACTGGTTTTCGTTTAACTGGGTGTTTAAATAATTTTTCTAAAATCATGTGTAAAACAATGACGGTATCAATTTCACCACTGCCGCTAGGTGGCGCCACCGACAGCAACACTGGTTCCTTAACATGGTTATAATTTTTTGTCCATTCTGTATGCACATTTTTGAACAAAAATGAAGAAAGCCGATTTACTTTTACACAAAAGTATACTTCTTTCAAGTCGAAAATATTGACCGTTTTCAATGAAACTAAATTAACGATTAGGGCAAAGATGATGTATTCGCGAACGCTTCGATCTTAGTGCAAATTATGTGTATCTGTTCTAGATACTTTTTAGCATAATAAAATGTACGTTATCGAAAGAAAGATGTCATCAAAGATGTCAGCAAAGCCATTAAATCAAATATCATTTATAAAACTATTAATTAAAAAGAAATAGTTAACAAAATGGATACCGGAAATATTGTTACAAATTGGATTAATCTGCCTCATTAAAAAAATCTAAAATTAAACTGCTACTTTAGCAGCAAAACCACAACAAATCAGAGTAAGTCCTCAAAGTGTTCACCGTCTACGGCAATGCATTTTCCCACTCGCTTATTAAAGTTATCTCTTACTTTAAAAAATGAATTTGGTTGAACTCTGATATATTAACACCCTATACGATCTTTTCCCATAATTTATGGAGGTCATTTATTTGATTTTTGTGGACCAGTGATTTTAGATAACCCCAAAAGTAAAAATCTAGCGGGTTTAAATCAGGACTACACGCTGTAATGGGTGCACCTTACTACTACCAATCCACCTTTGAGGGTAAATTTCATCTCAATGATTTCGCATACCTCGGATGTAATGTGCTGGAGCACCATCATGCATGAACCAACAGTCACTCCTTAAAGTTAAAGGTACATCTTCTAAAATGATCAGTAAATAATCTCTCAAAAACAAGAGCTACGTTGCTCCGTTAAGTCTAGGTGGCAGTTCAAATGGTCCCACAATACGATTTCCAAGAATGCCACACCAAAATTTATTTAAAATTCATGTTGAAAATAATGTTCGCGGATAGCATGAGGATTTTCAAGCGCATAGGGATGGCTATTCCGCAAATTGAATATACCTCTTCTGGTGGATGAGGCTGTATCAGTAAATAAACATTTTTTGTAGAACATTGGATCCTCTAAATAGCGTTCTCTGATAAACTGGCAAAACTGAAGTCTTCTTGGTAAGTCCTGCGGTAAAAGCTGCTGAACTCGAGTGAAATGATAGGAATGCAGCTCTTGTTTGCGTATGATTCTGGACACCTAAGACTTGCTTATACCCGTTGCTCAACTACTAAAACGTCTCGCGCCGGTTTCCGCATCTTCTACAATACGAACTATGATATTGTCTTCCATATCAGCATCAATTACACACGGTGTTCCTGCATTTCTGTTTTTGGGATGAAATCAGCCAGTTTCATTTAAGCTATTGTAGAGTGTGTTAAAAGTTTTATGGTTTGGTTGCCTTCTATGATGAAGATTTTGACAGGTTATAGTAAACAAGTTCCTAGTTGCTACCATAACATATTTAGCAACAAAGTAAATACAGGTTTTTTTTTGTTTTCATTGGTTATAGTAAACAAGTTCCTAGTTGCTACCATAACATATTTAGCAACAAAGTAAATACAGGTTTTTTTGTTTTCATTGAAAAAGTACGTTTATTTTCAAAACGGTGAACTTGTTAGACTTCAAGTAAGTTTACCTTTTTTGTGTGAAACTAAATGAGCTTTCTTTATTTTTTTTTGAAAATGTGCTTGCAGGGTGGACAAAAACTTAGGACCATGTTAATGGACCCGTGTTTCTGTCTGTGGCGCCACCTAGCGCCATTCGTGTAATTGATACCGTCATCGTATTACGCATTATGCCCAATAATACCATGCCACATTTCATAATAATATGTTGAACCATTTTGAAGATATTTAAAAAATAATTTTAAGAAAAATTATTTTAACACCTTGTAAAACGAAAACGAGCAACATTTTACTAAGGCACGTTGAGCCCAATCGCTTTATTTTTGTGCCCGCTATCACCCCTATGCTAATGTTTAATTAACTATAGGGCACCCTGTATTTAGAATAAATTAAGTTCAAAGTTCTAATACAAGAGTATATTGAAAGTATATTGTAAGCCTGGAACTTTCCAGTATGCAAAATTAAATTTTGTTGCTATGATAACAACTATAATTGTATACATACATATACATACATACATATATATATATATATATATATATATATATATATATATATATATATATATATATATATATATATATATATATATATATATATAATTTGGCCACAGCAATTGCGTTGTGGTTGCGAATTGTCATTAAATGTTTCAATCAATAAATCAATCAATATTTTTCCCAGGACAATATGCCTATTCAGTTTCATTAAAACAACTTTGTTATTTTTTGAGACACAAATCCAAATTTTTAAAACGCGTCCCATTGGGCTGGCTAACGAACTAATCCTAACTTGATCTATAAGGTTTGAATACACACACACACACACACAGCAGATATATATATATATATATATATATATATATATATATATATATATATATATATATATATATATATATATATATATATATATATATATGGCATAGGATTCAAAATATGTATTAATTATTTTTTAGCTACCTTTGGTAAGAACGAAAACAAACAATCGGCTCTTCATTCAATTTATTTGGCAAAATGTTACTTGATTAATCAAGAAGGGGCTCAAATTGAGCCATTTGAAGTTCTTGGCAATTGTAAAGGTGCTCTCGTACTGACGAATCGAGTTTTGCAGTGATCCGTTATGGACTGTTTAAAATAGGCCATCACAGTTCGGTCTCGTAACTATTCCAAATTCGAATCCGATCGTTGTAAACAACGCTTTTTAGATGACTCCAGAGAAAAAAAAATGAGAGGACACAAATATGGAAATCTGGCTGGCTACTCAATGGGCCTTTATCTGACTTTCCGTCAGGTAGGAATCATCACACTAATGTATTCCCTTACCTCTCTACCGAAATGAGGTGGAGCGGCATCTTGTTGGAAGTACACTTTGGAGAAATCATTTAAAAGAATTATCTGATACGGGGCGCAATATCCTCGTAATAATCTTAGACGAGTTAAAGTATTTTTAGAGAAAAGGGGTCCAGTTACATGATGACTAACAATTCTGGCTCATACGTTCAGTTTTTGCGGATACTGGGTATCAATTTCTACCATCCAATGCGGGTTAATGCCAGACTAACATCGACGAATGTGTCTTTTTACACTACGGCAAAAGGCAGCTTAATCAGAGAAAACAACATAGTCAAAAAAATCTTCATTTTGTTGAACAATCTGAATTATTTGTTCACAAAATTCGATCCTTCTATCAAAATCCTCTGCAAAAGTCCTTGCAGCCTATGAACCTTATAGCGAAAATACTCCCTCCAATGCAAAATCCGCAAAACTCGTTCGTTCTAGCAACTTACAATGAAGGAGTTTTGGGAGTTTCTTGTACATCAAGCAATACATCCAGCAGCTTTTCATCCTAAGTTAGAGTTAATGGACAGACGGACTTCAGGCGATCTTTTGCGCTCCCTGTTTCAGTCAATTTGTTGGGAAGTTTGCTTACCATAGACCTGTGAAGGGTTGGGGGGTCTGGGTGAACCTAATTGAATATATGTGAAACGTCATTATAAGTCTCTTTACGATCACCATTAAAACTTAGATCCGTTCTGGTTCACTTGGATGAGCAATATCACAAAAAAGTAAATGAAGTATATTAACAAAAACACTGATGTTTTAATTTACAAACCAGAACACTAACCAATGGGGAAGATCAGGCTAATAATTTTGACAAAATTGATTTTCTGGGTGAAATTACTAAGTATGTTGTCGTTTAAATAAAGTAAAGACATTCTTGCTAATATAGTACAAACTTAAGTTTAACAACATTGTCTGTAGGTTACAATAAAAACTGAGTTGCGGAATCTGAAAAAGGACGATCAATTTCGGTGACCACTCAAGAAAACATTAATCCTGTCCGTAAAATGAGAGTAGATCGGCAAATTGGACAAAACGTACAGCGTTAGCATAGCACATTTCCTACAAACGCGTGCTTCATATCGTTTCTCATGGCGTGGAAATGACAAAGCTTTCGGCAAAAATGATTCCGAAGTGCTTGAACGCTGATTGGAAGCGGGGCCGTTTTGAAGAAGATTTCTTAGATTTTGATACTACGTTTGAAACGTAGATCCATCACTATGACCAGAGTCTAACAAGCCATCAAAAGGATGGAAGCATTTAGGGTGAGGCCCAAAAAATGTCGTGTTCCAAAGTCGCATGGCTAGGTCTTTGCTTCTCTGTAAAAGATAGAATAATTTGGCTAGATTTTCTGAAACAAGGTAGGCTTATCACGAGAACATACTATAGTGGATTAATAATTAAGCTACCCGGAAAGTTGTTAAAAAATCGGGGAAGCCCGCCAAAGGTGTGCTCTGATTACAAGACAACGCACCTGCTCATACGTTGTTTATTACGCAGTAAACACTTATTAATAAAGCTGGTTTTGAATTGGTTGACCACCAGCACTCCACGGGGGTCGCGGCGGGGTACTCGCAGGGGAGCGTTTTGCTCTGGTGCCAAGACGTGAACGGGCTGCTAAGGAGGTTCTCGGTAGGGGGTTACGAGGTACAGGGTTATGCGGACGACATTGTCATCATAGTTCGAGGAAAGGTTACACAGTCAGTGTGGGAGTGCATGCAGATAGCACTGAAAGTGGTGAGAAGGTGGACGGGTAGCTAAGGTCTCGAGGTGTGCCCCGAGAAAGCCTCCGTCATATCATTTACGAGGATGAGGGAGTGGGAGGGCCACAGAACTCTCTTTCTATATAGTAGAAACATCCCGATGGCTACGGAGGTAAAATATCTGTGTGTCGTATGGGAGTCTAAGCTAACCTGGAATGGCCACGTTGAAAAAATACTGCGCAAGGCGGTAATGACGCTAGCCGTCATTAGGCGGCTATATGGAAAAACGTGGGGACTGAGACCACCTAGTATGGCCTATTGGCTGTAGACAAGGGTGGTCAGACCATCGTTAACATACGCGGCACTGGTTTGGTGGCCTAGGGTGACACAATCCAGTTCCAAACAAAAACTGGGCAAGATCCAAATGATGAGTTACCTTAGCATCACAGGGGACATGACGTCAACCCCAACAGCCGCCATGGTTGTGTTGCTCGATATGCCCCCTCTACAGTTAGTTATCATGGGGGAGGCTAGGTTAGGACTATACAGACTAGCCTGCAATGATAGATTGAAGGCCAACCCAAGATGCAAGGGCCACTGCAGGATTCAGAAGATCGTGAAGGAGCCCATGTTTGAAATGAGGTCAGACTTTGCAAGCCTGCGAATCTGTAGTCAAAATAAGTTTACAGTAGTAATCCCTGACCGTGAGGTATGGCGGTGGAAGACACGGGGCCTACCACTGTCTGGTTCACGGACGGATCCGGCGGGGAGCATGAAACGGAGGCAGGCGTTTAGTCGGAAGGACCCAGGGTAAGCTGCATTATTTTAAGCCGGGTTAATTCAACGAAATGGCCGAAAAGTATGCAATCTTGCACTGAGTGTTAGTGAATGCCGAGACGAGACGAGGAACCCGGCTGGGCGGAATGAGATCCCCCTTATCTGGGTGCCAGGACACTCGGGGGTCAAAGGCAATGAAGAAGCTGACAGTCTCGCGAAGAGAGGATCAACATATCCATTTATGGCACCAGAACCGGTCCTGGGCGTATCGAAAGGCACGGTCAGGGAAACCATCAAGTCCTGGGTCAGGGACCAGCATACTGGGCAGATTGTCCAGAGCTCAGACATGGGAAGACACTAATTAGGATCCCAGTTCAAAGAGAGCTGTAAAGCTGCTAAATCTTAGCAGAGGGCAGCTGAAGAACATAACAGGACTCTTGACGGAACACATTGCTGTATTAAATGGGCCGGTTCGAGGGGGACTTGGCATGTAGACTCTGCGGCGACAGGGAGGAATTGGCCCAGCACATCTTATGCGAGTGTAAAGCTCTGAAGCGCAAAAGACAACTGATCTACGGACAGCCTAAACCGGAGACAGAGTAATAGAAAACTTCATCCTGCCAATTGCTGTGCAGACAAGTTCAAGGCACAGTGATTTTGAAATGGGTGGTGTAGAAAAACCAAACGGCGTGCACAATAAGCCAAAGGCTGCGGTGCTATTGGGTCGTCAAAGACGCGGACGAGCCCTAAAGGAGGAAAAAAACCTCCACCAACCCTATTTTTCGGATTCAGCACCATCAGACTTTCATTTACTTAAACGATTTTTGACAAAGAACGAACTCAAATGTTTTGTTGGGGATTGGAGAGAAGATAAATAATTTTTAAAGTGACTTAGAATTGTCTTACGAATGTTCTGTTAAATGTGTCCAAAACGACCTTCTGTTGACGTAATAAAATTTTGTACTAAAGATGAATGCGTTTTATGTTGCGTGTTGGTGCTCGTATAACGATCAATTTTTTTGTGCATCTACCACAAACTTTTAAATCCGGAAGCCACAGAATATTTATTGTTTCGCTTGTATACAACCAATTAGCTCAGGACTTAGTATATATATATATATATATATATATATATATATATATATATATATATATATATATATATATATATATATATATATATATATATATAGTAATTAAATTTTGATATTTTTATTAATCTGCGCTTTTCCTCTATAATAAATCTCAACATGGTCACAGTATATAAAAATTAACTACTAATATTGAGTGTGTATTTAGTGAATTTTCGTAGAAAAAATTCACTAAGAAATGATCCTCACTGCCTTATGTAACTTAATAGTGATATTTCTGTACTGGAAAAATTTGTGTTTATATATATATATATATATATATATATATATATATATATATATATATATATATATATATATATATATATAGGCTGTCCATTATAATAGGTTGCACCAGGGTTTTCTTGAGAACTGCTGAGATTTTTGAAGAACGCTAAAACAAACCTCAATTCATTCAGAGGAGACACTTTTTTGAACAGAATTTGTAGCACTAACCACTAGCGGCAATGGATTTTTTTCATTCCCTATTGGAAGCTGCATTCTAAAATCTACCAGTTAGTTTTCTTTTATATTTGCTTCCAAAACTTCAAAATAATACTATTTAAATAGTACTATTTACTTCCAGTTTGAGCCATCGATTACTTCTTAAAAAGTATAAAATCTTTGTTGGGCATTGGATATTTGGAAGAACAAATATTGTAGTCTTGTGTTTTCGTTGATAAAGTGTACGCTTTGGTAGAAAGAAGTAAAAATGATAATAATCCGTAGGTAGATTTTTCATAATTTTTTGTAATGTTTTATTTTACTATAAGCTGTGGTTTGTTTTAATTACACGTTTCACTAGATATTTGTTTTATTTTCTGATCGAATTAATGGGTAGGAAAAATTGACTCCCTTGAGGGATTTTTGAAATTCTCAGTAAAACTCCTTTATACATATATATATATATATATATATATATATATATATATATATATATATATATATATATATATATATATATATATATATATATATATATATATATATATATATATATATATATATATATATATGGTACCGACAACTTAAACTAATAGTGAGCCGATTTTGATAAAATTTGTACTCTCGCTTTGTAATTGACTTAGATAGATTCGTTACTCTGGGAAATCGGACCAGTTTTCGCGGCAAACTTTTCGGTTTCCTTTGGGAAAATGTTGGTATCTCCCAAAATAACAAAGCTGTGACAACCACATTTAACCAAATTTGATACGCAAGTTTCTACTATAAAACGCAGGTTACACACAAAAAATATTCATATCTTTAAGTTTAACAAATTGTGGTACAACTGCGGGATTCAGAGAAAGGCACGAGACCAAAAAATACTTTTCCTTTTCGTTTTTCTTTTTGAAACCTCAAAGACACGATCTGAAACGTCAAAATTGGTCAACATTAAACAGATATTCTAAAACCAATGCAGACTATGTAGAAGAAGTGAGGTAAGAAGTATATTTTACAAAGTCCTCAGTTTCTGCTTCCATGGCGATTGTCCTTAATTTTACTAAAATATTTGCAGAAAATTCATTGCAAATAGATCTTTCTTCTAAGGCTTTGCTGTAGTTTAAATTATAGGGTTCATAATTCCATAGTCTAGTATTTTTAACTAATCTTCCTAGAAAAAAATTACTGATGAATGTGACTTTCAACACGTGCCGTACGGTAACGAATCAGATACGGACTCAATTAAAAAGTAAATAACTAAATTCAGAAATACTGACGCAGCAAGCATGCTACTGAAACAAGACAAATGCGGTCAGAGCAGTGGGTTATGGTAGTGAATAATACATAATTACACACATATATATATATATATATATATATATATATATATATATATATATATATATATATATATATATATATATATTGTGTTGAATTTACCATAAAACCGTCAACAACATTATATAGTTCTCTGCCATTTAGTCATAATACGTATTATATTTTCGTAAAACAGTCTACATCATTCCTATGAAAATTCGCTGCTATAATGCACTTTTTTTCCCCTCAGGGCTCGTTCAGGGCTTTGCGGCCCCGACAGCACTGCAGCCCTGGCCTATTGTGCATAATAACGCACTTGCTCTGTCCAGTATTTTTTTAGACAGGTTAAATTATAGTCTCCAGATCCCATACTGTTCAGATTAATCAAGGTTTCAATGTATATACTATTTGATTTTCTCATTGCACTACATACATTTATACATTTTTAAGTTTCTCAGTTTTTAAATGTTGATCAAAGTAATAATAATCTGCTGTACATGGATGATCTTACCCTAATGGCCTTTAAAAAGAACCATATCGAACAACTCCTTAAAATCGTGAATGATAAAGCTATTCCAACAGGGAACTACTTCAAATATATATTTGGAGATAATTCGATCCAAGATGGCAAATGCAAATTTGGGTTTCAAGCGTTTGCTGCAACAGAGTATAAAGAGATGCACGACGCAGTTGCAAGAATACTCCATCAAGAACTGGCTCCGCAAATGGGGCTTTTATCTTGGTAAGATCCTCTACTCTAGATACACTCCTGAGCTCCTTCTAGAGAACTCAGCATACAGGTTGTACTGGGATAGGACCGTGCGCACAACCAACGAGTTGCCCACAACAAACCAGATTGAATATTAGTAGATAAGTCCTCCCACGGGACGCGCTCGTTTGGTTCACGGAGGTATCCGGCGGGAAGCGTGGGACGGGGGCAGGTGTTTATTCGGAAGGACCGAAGGTAAGTCATAGCATTCCCTCGGAGCCCATGCAACGGTCTTTCAGGCCGAAATGTACGCCATCCTGCACTGTGTGGAAGAACAAGGGCATGGTCTACACCAACAAGTGGATCCTCATAGCCACAGACAGCCAGGCAGTCCTTAAGACCCTAAGTAGCCCACGGGTAAATAACTGGCTGGTGAGTGAGTGCCGAGACGAGACAAGTGACCTGGCTGGGCAGAATGAAATCCCCCTCATCTGCGTGCTGGGACACTCGGGGGTCAAAGGCAATGAAGAAGCAGACAGTCTCGCAAAAAGCGTGTCAGCAGAATCATTTATGGGACCAGAACCGGTTCTAGGCGTGAAAAAGAGCACGGCCAGGTGAGCCATTAAGTCCTGGGTCAGAAACGAACACAAGGTATACTGGGCGAACTGTCGAGGGTTCAGATATGGGAAGTCAGTAATTGGCGAACCTAGTTCGGAGAGAGCTGGTGAGGTCCTAAATCTTAGCAGAGGACAGCTCAGAAACATAACAGGTCTCTTGACGAGACATATGGGCGTCAAGAAACACCTGCATAAAATGGAGCGGTTCGAGGGGGACCTCGCATGCAGACTCTGCGACGAGGGTGAGGCGTCAGCCCAGCACATCTTTTGAGAATGTAAAGCTCTGGACCGCAAAAGACAAGTGATCTACAGTCAGTCTAGACTGGAGACAGAGTAATATAAAACTTCACCCTACCAATCGCTGTGCAGACTAGTTCAAGACACAGCGGTTTTGGAATAGGTGGAGAAAAAAGACTAAGGGCATGCACAACAAGCCAAAGGTTGCAGTGCCTTTGGAGCGGCGAGGTCGCGGACGAGCCCTGAGGAAAAAAAAAACAAAAACCTGCAAACAAGTGACGCTGATTGATGTGGCCATTCTGAATACCAGTAGAGATAAAAAGTACAACGAGAGGATCGTTAAGTACAGAGACCTCAAAATGCAAGTAAAAAGGCATATAGTGTTCGAGTGATCCAGATAGTCATGACGTCGACTGGTGTAGTTCCTAAGAGTCTACGAGAGAATACTAAGAGACTCGGCCTTGGAGAGCATCATATAGGGTTATGCAGAAAGCGGTAATACTTACAACTGCTCACACCGCGCGGAGATTTCAGGGAATTTAAGGATGTGTTGCGTTGTCGTTCTGGGCCTGATAACTTGGAAAGGGTTCCATCTGAGCTCAGTCCCTTGGGTATCTGAGATACCTGGGATGAGTGAATTTTCCCTTTGAGGGAGGTCTTCTAGATACATGAATCCCAACCTGGGTAAATGTTCAACGGCTGCTGGTGGATGAAACGTTGGGGACCCGGAGGTGACTGATCACACAGTGTGTGGCCTCCCCACGCCATTCTTCCCCATGCGAGTGCACGCGATGAATTTTCTGCCTTCCGGTACAAAGGCAATCTTGAAATCCCCAACCCAGAATTAAATGGAGAGATTATTGAGAAGTAGAGTTATAAGGCCTCTGCCTGGGCACGTCGGTGCCGCGGCTGGATGTGACAATTTACAAGGCGTCGGTGGTGCTACATTGAAGAGGCAGGTTGGCACCGAGTCACTCGAAGAAGTTGCAGCCGACCGAACATCGCTAGCGCTAACTGACATAGGGACAGCCGAACAATGTTCCACTCATCCCTCTCGCTCGTCATCCAGAAACAGAATGACTGCGAGAGGAAGGAGAAACACCAGTCGTCGGAAATGGTCTTACTAAATGAACATTACAATAATTTGAGCTTTCTAAAAAGTAAATCAGTGTCGTAATGACGCGCTGCCAGACTGTATAACCGCTTTGTATGATGAGTTCACCAGGATGCGCCCGAATCTCGAACTGACAAAAGAAAGCGTCGTCCATAGGAAGAACGTCATTGTTAAAAAGAAGTATCTATCGGACATTGATCTAGATGTCATACGGAGGTAGATCGGTAATAAACTACATCACCTCGCGGCTACCCAACAGAACGCATACGAAATGGTAGATGAACAAGAAATTGTAGCACATGGATGGGGGAACACCAGAGAAGAGCATAGTTTCGTGGAGGAATTGAAGAGTGTCATGGCTTTCTATGAGAATACTGACCCAAATAATCGACCTATTTCAGGGTAATACGCTGTCACCTCTGTGGCTTCGCTTGGCCATGAACCCGATGTCTAGACTCCTCGAGCAGGTCAAAGTCGGATACAAATTTCATGTGTCTCAGAATACGCAGGTCTCTCAGATACATGGGCGACCTGAAGTTATATGCAGACAGTAAGCCTCGCCTTCAAAGACTGATCCATGTAGTTGAGAATATGAAAGGGGTGACGGAAAGATATCGTTCGGTTTAGACAAATAAGCCACAGTTGAGATCAAAAGAGGAGACATGAGGGAAACTTCTTAGGACGTGGCTGGAATCTGGCCATTGAAAACAGATCAAACATATAGGTTACTGGGCATAGCGCAGAACCGCGTACCAAATCACACTAAACTAAAAAAGAATTCAAGCGCAAATACCTGAAACGGTCAACGAAGCTGCTAAACAGAAAACTGTCAGCACGCAATATGCATTAAGCGATCAACAGCTGGGCTATACATCACTTATTTACTCCTTCCACATACTGAAGTGTGATGGCACGGATTTGGTCGAACTGGATAGAATAACAATAATCAGGCATACCAAGTTCCACCATCACCACCCAAGATCTGCTATAGAGCGTGTCTACTTGCCACACGAAAAGGGAGGACGGGGTCTTGTAAGATTCCAATCACTGTGTGTTAGGATTGAGAGAAAAATGAAGGAATACTTCTTGCTCTCAAGCAATCCCCTAGACCATCTAGTAAAAAAAAGCAGACAACTCCTTAACACCGCTACGACTAACTGAGCCTAAATACTTCCGCCAACTCAGCACCGAGGAAGAATCTATGGCGTCTTGGAGAGCAAAGGAGCTACATGGTAGACACCCAAAGCATTTGGAGCCAGAGAGGATTGATAGATCTGCGTCTTTAATGTGGCTAAGAAACGGATACCTATATCCGGAAAAAGAAGGCTTCCTTGTGGCTATTCAGGATATAATTCTAATAACCCTCTAAAGCACGTAATAGAACAACAAGTCATGGACAAGTGGCAGAAATGCGGCAATGTTGGGGAAACAACAGAGAATGTCCTAGCTGGATGCTCCACCTTATCCAACAATGCATACTGCTATTCGGAAAAAAGCGGTGTTACTTCAGACCTGCCACAAAGTCCGAAAATTCTCTAACCACAAAGGATAAACTGATCTGTTTTCCTATAGCTTATACGCAGTCTATTTAAGGCTGTAGATACACTGATGATAATGATAATAATAATAATAATAATAATAATAATAATAATAATAATAATTATTATTATTATTATTATTATTATTATTATTATTATTATTATAATTATAAGCATAATCATAATCTCAAATATGATACAAATGCCCAGTTGGGCATAGAGCCAGTTTTTACAAATATATACACCTACATATAGAAAAAGGAAAGAACAAAACTGTATTTATGAACAGAATATTTAAACTGAGTGCACAGATAAAATATGTCTCAAACAATGCTCGCTAAGAGTATTGCAGACCAACAGAGTTACCGAGTAAATAAAGACCACTCCGCATACAAAAGCGCATGTATCAATCTAAAATACTAAAGACAATGTATAAATACAATTCAAACAATCATACAAAAAGTGTAAAATATCAAATACAAAACTTTAAACACATTAAAATTGCATGTAAAAATAATAACTATGTATAAATAAAAACATAATTATTAAGTATACAAAAAGTGTAAAATATAAAATACAAACATTAAACATATTAAAATTGCATGTATAATTAAAAAAAAATAACTAAAAAGATAAAAACCTCGCCAAACACAAACTGTAATAAAAGACGGCCTTGTTTTGAGGGAGCCTAAACCAAAATATGCTGCAGATCGGTATCATTGAAATACTCATCCATATCGTAAATGGCTTTTTGCAACAAGTATTTGTGTAACTTTGCTTTCAGCCTTGGTATGGGCAACTGTCTTACCTCAACGGCAGCTGATTAAATATTTTTATAATATTGTATCTTGCATTTCTCTGCAACCTAGTCAGGCGTGTGTGGGGTTGTATCAGGTCATCTCTCTTGCGCAAGGGTTAAGTGTGCTGTTGTTCATAATGAACAAAGAGATCACCATTTTCCTTCACAAACTTGACACATTCAATGATATACAGCGAGTAGTAGGTGAAAATATTTCTCGACATAAAATAGCCTCTGCAGCTTTCATTTCGTTGCAAACCAAAAATTCTCCTTATACATTTTTTGTGTGCTCGGAAGCACTGCCTGCCTCCACAGAACCACCCCATATAATTATACCATATCGGATGCAAGACTCCACTAGCCCATAGTAAGCTGTTAGAGCTGCTTCCCTGGACACCAAGTAACCTATAGATCCCAGAATGTAGGTTAGTTTAGCAATTTTGTTTACTAATTGACAAGCATGCTCCTTTCAATCTAGTCTCGTATCCAAATGCAAACGCAAAAAAAAAGTTGTACTTGGTACTTACTGCATTATTGTTGAGCCTTATTTCCACTGTATCAGTAGAGATGGCCACCGAAATAAATTTTATCATGTTGGTTTTATCCATGTTTAATTTCAGATTATTGTTTGAGAACCAGGACTCTAATTCACAAAACTCACCGTATATCATATCAAGTAGCGTGTGTTGCTTTACGTCCCGAAATATTACACATGTATCATCAGCGTATAATCCCACCCTGCTTATTAATGACTGTGGCAGGTCGTTTGTATAAATTATAAAAAATGTGGGTCCTAGTATGAAGCCTTGTGGAACTCCTCTTATTACTGTTTCATAATCTGACCTGATAAACTTTCCACTCAGGTTGCTAGGCCATGAGACACGCTGCCTTCTTCCTTTTAGGTAGGAAGCTATCAATGATAAGGTCACACCTCTCACACCATTTTTTTCAAGCTTCTCAAGCAACATGTCGTGAGCTTTACTAAGATCCAAGAAAGCTCCCACAACTTCATATCTCTCATTAAAAGCTTCAAAGATTTCACAGATTAGTTGATACACTGCTCTGGAGGTTGTCCTTTCTTTCCGGTATGCATTCTGTGGCTCAGTTAACAGTTTATTCGTCTCAATAAATGCCATGAGTCTCTTGTTTATGATCTCAAATATTTTTGATACGTTTGAAAGCAAGGCTATCTGTCTGTAGTTAAGAGGGTCTGAGCTATCTCCTTTTTTTATAAGGCCATTATTTCAGCTACCTTCAGTTGGTCAGGAAATACTCCTGTCGACATACTTAAGTTTATAATATGAGGGTCCGCTATTATATATGCAGCTCTTTTCAAGAGAGTTACCGGTATTTCGTCATGACCTACTTACCTTGTGTTTTTTAAACTCATGATGGCATTATAGACTTCTGAGGAATCTGTGGGGTAAGGAAATAGATTTTTTTGGTTTACTGCAACATTTTGTCCAGAGCTTGTCCTGGGACAACTTGAGCCTGTTGCAATGTAAAATCTATTGACCCGATTTAAGCATTGCGTCTCTGCTTCGCCATGATGTATACATTGTAGCAATGTTCTATTTTAAGGAGGTTTTCGCCCTGTACTCTGATTTATAAGTTGCCACATTGTTTCCATTTTATCCTCAGAGTTCTCAATCCGTCTTTCATGGGACAGTCGCTTGGCCTTAACTACTTCTTTTTTCAATGAGCTGCGATACTGATTGTAGCTTTCTCTACTGACATTGCCCCTAATCATCAATGTATATAAAGTTCTTTTTGTCTTACACGATGCACGTATTTCCGGCGTAATCCATGAGCAACATGTTTTCTGTCTGGTCCGTACTTCTTTCTTCGGAAAGACTGTGTTCAGACTGGAAGAGATGATTTCAGAGAAATGGTCAAATGCTCTATTTGCATCTTCTCCTCTATAGACTTCCTCCCAAGTATTGTTTGAAAAGTATACTACATATCTCCCTATTCCTTTCTCGGAATATTGCATTTTTATCTTAACTGTTTCGTTTTCACTATTGCTTGTATCCTTACCTATTTCCAGCATTTGTCCCATGTGGTCAGGCAGAGCTGTATTGATGACACGACTCTGAGGCACTGGATGTTGGTTGACGAAGATCTCGATCAGCGAGATCTTGTTGTGAGATATTCTAGTTGGCCCAAGAACAGTTTGACCAAAGCCATAGGATGTCATTAAATTGACAAAGCAATTGACTCTGGCTCCCTCTGTGCCTCCTGTCTCCAGAAAATTCAAGTTAAAATCACCGCACACCACTACTGATTTTTTTAGCTATTTTTTGCTTAGCATATCTAGAGTTTCTGTCATTTTTTCCATTAAAACTTCACAGTCACTAGTTGGTGTTCAATAAACACAAACTATTATAGTTTTCAGTTGCTCTATTTCAAAGCAGCTCAACTCAAATGTATTTTCTGTGTCCAGTTCCATTAATTCCTTGCTTGCTTTTGATTTGTAGTCATCTCTGATGTAGATGCAGGACCCCCATGCGACATCTCACTTCTTGCAAAGTAGGTGGACATATAATAACCCTTTATATAGGGAATTTCATCCATTTTTAACCAATGTTTAGTCAAACATATGACACAAGGCTGTTTGTCTTCAATAAATAATAATAATAATAATAATAATAATAATAATAATAATAATAATAATAATAATAATAATAATAATAATAATAATAATAATAATAATAATAATAATAATAATAATAATAATAACTAGTGTATTCGTCAACAAATTACTACCCGACAAAAAAATTCAAAAGTTCCAAAAATAAAATAACTTACATATCTACACCTAAATCTACACATAAAAACGACAAACAATTCCACCCAAAAAGTGACTTAACACTTATCTCAAGTTAAAAAATATAATTACACATACAATTCACTGATCATGTTAAAAGAAATTTTAATGACAAACAATCAAAAAGCCCAAAACACCAACGCTTGACCACACATACCAACCATACACACATATCTGGTGTGGCAAAAAAATCTGTAAAAAGCTAAAGATCACCAAGAACATACTAAATTTCTGTTAATTTTTCAGTT
Organism: Tillus elongatus; assembly: GCA_964006375.1. Classification (NCBI taxonomy): domain Eukaryota; kingdom Metazoa; phylum Arthropoda; class Insecta; order Coleoptera; family Cleridae; genus Tillus; species Tillus elongatus. The sequence continues at coordinate 69,772,558 of OZ023267.1, read as the reverse complement.
GGAAGCAATATGTGTTGTGTTTCTCCCTCTCTCGATAATGTGGTTGTTTACCATTCTTTTAGGTATAGCATGCAAATATTTTTATAAAAATTCGCCACTATAGCACATTGACTACCTCACAGCGTTTCAGCTGCCCATTAGAACAGGGTAACAAAATTTAATTATATACCATTATAAATGGTTTCTGAAACCATTTAAGTGAGAGCTACCGTACCATTACAAAAGTTAACACATGATTAAGTCAATTTCAGTTATTTAAAAAGTCTGGACACATCAAGTGCGTTATGGTAGTCAATTTTCATACAAATGTTTTTAATAGCAAACGTGTGTTTTTTTTTTTAAGAAAGCATGCATCAAATTTGGCTACCAATATAACCTATATAGTAGAAACAATGTGCTATGTCTCATCAAAATAACTTTATTATTTGAAACTGTACAAAAATTTCCGAAAGTAAACTTAAAGTGTTCCCGAAAAAACTGGGTTCTTGGTCAACCTTATAGGTTAATAGCAAATTGAGCTATTCAAATTTGAAGCATTTAATGAAAGTTCGTTACCACAACGCACTTTCTGCATCACGAATTTATTTTCTTACAAACATGCATTATATTGCGATGGAAAATGCAAAAATCCAATAAGGCGTGTTCGATAAAAAAAAAGAATTTGTATCACCAACGACTTATGGGCCACCCTGTGATTGTAGAATTTTTCTTTAAGATGAAGCTCAATACACCCTATAATTAATGTATACAATTTTTTTTCGTATCTTGTAACGGATATATTGAACTTTATTGATTTTTTACGAAAATTCGATAAAAAACATATACCATTAAACGATAAACTCTATACCTAAGGCTACTGCCAAAGCATCAGAGAAAGGGTCTATTTCAAATGAATTTTCTGGAAATATTTTAGTAAAATGAAGGACAATGACGGTTGAATGTAAGACGTCAGGCTTTGTAAAACATTCTTCTTGAGACATTTTCTTTCCATATATCCTATTAGTTTCAGGTTCTTTGCCTAAATTTTGCCAATTTTGACGTTTTAAATCGCGACTTTGACATTTTGAGGAAAACCCCAATTATTTTTTTAAATGCCCATAACTTTTTTATCTTTTAACTTACATAGCTACATTTTGGTAGCTGATTTACCTATAATAATATAAATCCGCGTACCAAATTTGGTTGCATTACTTTGTTATTTCCGGAGATATGAATTTTTTTCGAAATAAAACACAAAATTTTTCCGGAAAACCTGGGCTGATTTTCCTGACTAACGAATTAGTCCGAGCCACTTGCAAAAGTAAGGTATTCACCAAATTTAATCAAAATCGGCTCCTTACTTTTTGAGTTATCATAATAAAAAATATCAATAAAAATTGAATTGAATTTCAATAAAAATTTAAACTGAGCCCGGATCTGTGTTCTAGCGCTCATTTGAAGACATTTTTTCAAAACTCAAGCGTCGGGATCTCATCATTAGTGAATTTTTTTAAAGAAAATTCACTAAAAAAAAGCAAAACTGGCCTGAAATGTTTAAATAAACATTGTTAACGTTAAAACTATCTGCGTTTCCCACATAAAATAACCAAATAGAGAGTTGTATAATATTACCAGTATTTATAACAAGTCAAATATTATGTTTCATTTGTTACCAAATTCAAAGTTTCATTAACATAACTTTTTGTTTTTATTGACAAGCAGGATACAGATATTGACACCGTAAACGTGAGAAACACCATGTAATAATATCGAGCTTGCTTACTATTCAGTAGTTGTATATAATTATCATGTATTCTGTTCTTTATGTATTCTAATATCTCGATAACTGACCCTGCAATTCTCCGAATATACAGTGCATTACTGCACTTCTCAAATTTAATCACTTTTGGTATAAAACAATGGAATCTTTATTAAGGCTTCAAATAGCAGTTCGTTGAGTGTTAGTATTTCTGCTGATTCCATTAATTCTTTTAAGCAAATGGTGAAACATTTCTACCAAAATAAGAAGAAAGTCTAGATGATGCAAGAGAATTATTGTAGTTATTTCAAAAATAAAGAAATTCAACTTAAAAAATTTTATCTACGAAAATGAGAACATTGCTTTGATAAAATTTGTTATACATGTTGGCTTCATAAAAGCTTTGTTTTATACCAAAATTCAGTTTTCTAAATGAATAAATGTTCTTTGCGTAGCAAGTGCGTTATGGTAGCGAATTTTCATTAAATGCTTCAAATTTGAATAACTTAATTTTCGATAAGCCTCTAAAGTTGAATTTCGGTATGTGCTAAGGTCTTTCCCAAGGCAATATATACACGAAATTTATTCAAAATGGCTTTGTAATTTTTGGAGATAAAAATTAGTTTAGATACAAAACTCAAAATTTTCCCGGAAAACCTTGTCTGATTTTTCTGTAAAAGACCGCGGAAATCTTTCCGTATATATATATATATATATATATATATATATATATATATATATATATATATATATATATATATATATATATATATAAACCGTATCCGGGTTTAGTTTTGGTGTTTATCTGTTTACACATATATACAGTGTGGCGCATTTCTACGGTAAAGTTCAATACAATTGTTATTATGGAAGATACGATAAAAATTGTATAGGTTAATTATAGTTAGTCGTGAGCTGCATCTTATAAAATTATGTTGACAATCACAGGCTGGCACATAAGTCATTATTGATACCTACAATTTTTCATCGCAATATGGTGCATGTATGTTAAAAAAATCTAGAGGTAGTAAGTGCGTTTTGATTAAGAATTTTCGTTAAATGCTTAAAATTTCAATAACTCAATTTGCTATTAACCTAAGGTTACTTGGCTAATAGATCAATTTTCTCGGAAACATTTAAAGTTTTTTTTGGAAAATTTTTGTACATTTTCAAACAATAAGCAATGTTGGTAAAATATTCTACATTGTTTCTACTATATAGGTTATAGCGGTATCCAAATTGATGCCTGCTTGCATTAAAAACATATTTGCTATTTAAAACATTTTTATGAAATTCAGTTTCATAACGCACTTGATGCGTCCAAACTTTTTTTAATTTTGCCTTGACTTTTCACACGTTAACATCTATTTTGGCACTTTGATTTTTGTATACATTACGATATATGTGTCTATCTCTGCAATCCAATCTGGCTCGTCCCATGACATGAAACCTATTTTCAAATCAACCTTACTGGATAGTTTTGACAGACCTATAAAGGCAGTATCGGTATTGTTTTAACCCCTTTTTCTTCTATTGTTTTATGTGGCTGCGTTACTTCTCTGGTTCTTCAACTGCGTCTATAGCCTAATATTCATGCAGGAAACCTATATGTTTGCTACTTTTCATATTTTTCACTACGGTTAGCAAAGTGTCGGCAACATAGCTCTCCAAAATTATTGACATTTCTAGTACAATTCTGCCAATTCACGACTTTTTAAGTAGCACTCCACATAAACTCTAACCAATTTTCCAGATTTATAACATTTTGCAATGAGTTATATTTTAATTTTTTATTTGAACGTTTTGGAAATTCCTATGTAGTTTGATTACACCAGGAGTTTTTCCTTGTCTGGCTTTTTGATGGGTTTTCTGAAATTCGTGAAAAAAACCAGCTCAGATCTTCTGGGTTTATTCTTTTCTATCTCCTACATTACAATTTTCTGGAAAATTAATATTCTTTTCGTATTACGACTCTTCCATATTTAGTAATAAAGTTCCATTGCTGCCCCGTATAACTCAGCTTTTTGTTTCCGGTCTGGATAACAGTCTTCTCGCCTGCTGGCCAGGTTGATCCAACCGTCAAACTTTCGTGCCATTTTACATTAAAGAATAATGTGCAATTAAATCATAACTTCCACATAGCTGTGATAATTTGTTCTCTTAAGAAAGACATTCTCATGAAATGAATTTAGGGCCCATGACTTGACCACACAAAAAATATTTATATTCCTGTACCCATAAACTTTTGAAACGTTATGTTACTCGAGTTTTATTGAGAAAATGTCGATTTGCACTAAATCACCTCTTATTTATCCCCCATCCTCTGAAGCGATCTTGTCCAAAAACATCCAGAAGCGTTTCTTTATCGGGTGCTAACTGGATACAAAATTTGAAGATGATATCACAATTCGTTAGAAAGTTATTGTGCCTACTAACAGACAGACGTACATGCCGACACACAGACTGACCGAGCCACCGACAGCCAAAAAAATTTTCGTTCCTGAATCAAGTTTTCTAAATGACTTGAGGCTGTTTACGCTGTTTTAGCAAAAAAATGCGAAATTTTTGTCAGCAATATTACACCTCCACATACTCAACCCCTAATTTAATATTTCAGCACAAAATACCAGATGTTTGATGAAATTAAAAGTTTTGTAGAAAATAAATACTAAAAATTATATTACTCGAGTTTTAACAAAAAAATTTCAATTTTTACCAAAATCGCTTGAGCGGGTAGGGGATGAATGGGGGTGACCATTCATCCCCTACCCGCTAAAGCGATTTTACCCAAGAACAATCCGAACCGTTCATTTGTAGAGTGCTAACTGCATAATACCAAATTTGAAGACGATATCTCAATTCGTTCTAAAGTTATCGTGGCTACAAACAGAAAGACATACAGACCAATAGACCGAAGGACAAAACAAATTGTCGTTCCGAAATCATGTTTTATATATGTTTTTTGATACTTTTTACGTCCTTTAAGCGAAAAAAATTGGAAATTCATCGGGTGATACCTTGTGACGATGTGGAAGAATATATATATATATATATATATATATATATATATATATATATATATATATATATATATATATATATATATATATATATATATATATATATATATATATATATTTGAATAATTTTGATAAATTCCATAATATACAAGCTACTTTATTTAAAATAATTAACTACTGTACTGTGGAAATTAATTGAAAATCAGAATGTTATATTTATTTATTAGAAAGCAAAAATATTTAATAATATTGCAAATTAAATCATAACTTTGACATAGCTGTGACAAACTACTCTCCGCATAAAGACATTCTAATTCAATGAATTTAGGGTCCATGATCTAAACAAACCCTAAAACGTTACATTACTCGAGCTTTAACGAAAACATGTATATTGTCACCAAAATACCCCGCATCATCTCCTACCCCTTGAAGCGGTTTTACCCAAAAACAATCTGATTCGTTTGTTTGTGGGGTGCTAACTGTGTACTAAATTTGAAGACAGTATCTCAATTGGTTCTAAAGTTATTTTGACTACAAATAGACAGACACACAGACCGGCAGACCGACAGAAAAAAAATAGTTTCCAAATCATGTTTTCTATGTTTTGGGACTTTTTACGAGGCTTAAGCGAAAAAAAAAATTTGAAATTTTTGTCCCCGATGCTATGCTTCCACACGTTGTGGTGATGTGGAAGTAATTATTGTTTTGACATTGTTTTAAATACGTTGATGAAGTTTTCGCCTATTTTTTTCAACTCCTTAGATAAAGACGACCCATAAAAGTGTACAATACAAAGCATATATTGCGTAAGTAGTCATTTGGTAGTAAATTACCTAATATCATTTAGATCAAAATATCTGGTAAATTCCTAAAGCTTTCATAATATCCATGAGTCAAATTCTTTTGTTATATTTAGTTATATCATTGTGTCCACCATTTTATTCTTATCTATTTTACTGAGGAATTTTATATGCATAAATATACAAGGTGAATTATGCTACGAATCATTTTCCCCGTAGAATCCTATATTCTAGTGACTCATTTGTATTGTTTGAATTATATAACACTTTCACAAGATAACAAAATGTACGTGCATTATATTTGGTTCTGTCATAAAATTATTTAAAACATTAATTATGAAACTTTTATTCATTATTTAAATTTCTTAAATATTAAATATATCCGACTATTCCCTACTTAACTTAAAGCTATGACTATTTTAAAATTAATTTAGTCTTATTGTTATAAAAGTTAGCTTAAAAGTTTGCAGATTTATATTATTTAAGAAACTTTGAAAATATATGTAGAAAACATTAAAACCAGCAGATAGTGGGGTTAAAGAAAAAATATTTTAGTCGACTGTTGCGGGAACAGAAATCACTTCATTAATAAAAAGTACTGGGTTTTTCCCAGCGACATGAATTTGATCTTTTTTAACAAGTGCGTTAGAAAAGTTAGACGGTTATTATCCAATGTACATGGATGTTTCAAAATCCACACTGGGTACAAGCTGTGCCTTTTAGCCCCAGAGTGGGATAAAATGCAAAATTAGGCTAAACTACATGGCTTCTATATATAAATCAGAGGCATTTGCAATACAGGAATCTCTGAAATGGACGCGCCATAATAGTTTGGAGCAACCAGTCAGTCTTTAGGTTCCAAATATGTCCTACGATCACTGAAAAATTATTATAAACATGGAAAAAACGCTGTGATTTTCGTTTTTCACCCACAAATACTGCGTTCGGAAAATACAGTTTCATTTGTGTAAGTTAACTGTCACAGCGGGCTTCCGATGAATAGTATAACTAGTGGACAAATTGTCCAGAAAACTTCCGTAAAATAAAAGACAATGCTATAATAAAATATATTAATAGACAATTTAAAATAGTGCCCATTCCTATCCTTCTAGTCCAAAGCCTCGTTGGCTTGATCTCTCACATTTTTCTCAATTCCTTTTATCCATTGCGTTATCGGTCTTGCTCGGTCTCCTTCCATGTGGTGTATACCCCAGAGCTCTCTTTGGCCATACTTTCTCCTCCATCGTCGTTACCATCTGGATTCTACTCTTTCTGCTGTTGTAAATGTGTAATGTGTTGTGTTTTCGAAATATTACATGATTTTCTTAAAAGGTCCATTTCCACGGTTTTTATCATCTTTTTTTCTTTCTCTGAAAGCTGTTGGCATTCACAACAAGAGGTTAAAATAGACTCCACTATAGTTGTGTAGACTGTCGTTTTGGTTTGGAGTTTCATTTTGCTTGACAAGAGTAGCAAGTTCAGTAAACGAACCGCCCTTTTTCCTTGTTGTGCCCTATTTGTGATATAATTTTTTGTTGTTCCATCTTCTGAAATAATGCATTCCAAGTATTTAAATTCGCTACATTTTTTTTAGTCTATGCAGTTGTAGAGCTCGGTGTTTTTCATGCGGGTCTCTTATATTAAGATGTTTCAGCGATGTTTATATTTAAACGCCATTTCTCATTTCCTTCGCTTAATTTTCTAAACATATAGTCTGCGCCGTTCTCATCAATCGGTATAATTATCTGGTCGCCAGCGAATAAGAGATTGTTGAGCATTGTTCCCCCATTCCCGATGTTTTCCTATATATATATATATATATATATATATATATATATATATATATATATATATATATATATATATATATATATATATATATATATAACAAGGCAGGTTACAAACTGCACCCTTGCTTAAGCCCTTTTGTGGTGGCGAGATTCTCGAGCATGACATTTCCGGCTCTCACCAGCCTCCTCGTTTCCTTATATATGTTCTATATAGGGTTAACGTAAGTTTTGCTCACGCCAAGCCTAGCCAAAGTTTCAAAAAGTTTATTTAAGGGTACTGTGTCGTATGCTTTTCTAGATCGACAAAGACTAGGTGGGTGGACTGATTTGGAGCCGTTCGGCTTTCTACTATTTGTTTTAGCACAAACACATTGTCAGTACGTGATCGTCCTGTGCAGAATCCCGACTGTTCTTCTATATCTTCTATGATTATTTCAATTCTGCGTTTCAATATTCTACCACACAACGTCCCCATTGCACTATTCACACATATGCTACTATAATTTTGGCATCCCTTTCATAGCCCTTTTTATGAATGAAGTTTATATATGCTATATTCCAGTCGTCCGAAATGTTGTTGCCGTTTCTTTAGCACCTACTAAAAAGTTCCCCAGTTTTTCAAGTAGTATAGCTGGTCTGTATTTGACTAACTCAATGGTGATGTTTTTGGGCCCTACATCTTTATTTACTTGTTAAACAGTTATTGTGACCACTTCTTGGTTTCTGGCTGCTTGGTTTATGGTTGTTATTTTCAATTATTTTCTATTTTCGATAAGCATTATATTATAATGATATACCCATTCTTTTAAACTTGGCCGTTTAAACTTGCCACTCTGTCTTCCTTCCCTTCTCAAGTTTCCTATAGTTCTCCATGCTTCAGCCACTTTTGTTCCCCTTAAACATCTGTCCACTTCCTCGCATTTCCTCTCCTACACATCATGCGTACTCTTTGTTACCTCTTTATTTACCTCTCTATTCCAGCGAGCGTACGTTCTCTACTTGTGTTTAGCCAGATGTTATAAGCTTTCTTTTTCTTTTCGACTAGGTTACCTATCTTTTCCGAGTACCACTCTGGGCTTTCTTTCCTTTGTTCTCCTTTATAACCTATCGCTTCTTTTGCCGCGTTATGTATGCAATCTTCAACCCGTCTATATAAGTGCCCTGCACTTGTGCTTATATTCCTTATTGTTCGTAACTTGTTAGGCGGTCTTAGTTTGTAGAAAAACTGAGTTGACCCTTGTCTGAGGCTTTCTAAATTAAACCCTCTAGTTGACTGTGTTCAAGTATATTTATGGATATCTTTATGAAGGAAATATCCATTGATAATTCTCAGAGACTTGGACTCACAATAGTTTCTAACGAGAATTCCATTATCATTGGTTGCAGCTTCCTCATGCCTTCCTACCACATGTATAGTTGTATGTTTTCCTAAGAAAGTATCTGTCAAGGTCATGCCAGCATCATCGCTGGGTGCATATACCTTATCTATTACAATTTGTTGGCCGTTTTTTAAATTTAATTCCTTAGTTATTATCTGTTTATTTACTTCCTCGCAGCTTCTTACAACTCTTGGCGCTCTCGTAGATGGCTACTGAGACTCCTCTCTTAGCTCTAGCATCTTTCGGTACACCACTATATAGATGTATATTATCCCCGATGACTTCGTTTTCTCTTCCTTTCTTTTTGGTTTCAGTGAGATCGCAGATATTGACATTTTCAACTTTTTTAATCTTGGAAAACCTCTGATTGTTTCGTTCTCAAACCTTGTACATTCCATATTGCCAATTTCATAGTCATTTTTCTTAACATATGTGGCAATCGTTGAGATAGATTCTTACTCAGCGGCGATTTATCGATTTTTTTTGCGTTTTTTGTTATTTTTAAGAATGACGAGTTAAGTACACTTGTAAAACCCAAATCACCACAACACATTAAAAAAAAACTGACGATCGTTTCACTAACCATGTGAGCGTCATCAGAGGATGAAAAGTGCACTTCTTTGCTGAGTGGAAAACTTTGTCACAAGCAATAGATAAACTATGCCTAGAATATTATGTAAAAATATACAGGATATTACATTTAAAGAAATGCGAGCTTAGTCAATATTTCTGTTAAGCCATGTTATTTTGTTTGAGCACAAATTTGGAATATACAGAAAAAAAATTACCTGTGCCATGAGCCATTATCTTCATCCCAATATAGTTGGGGTGGACGCAATAAGTGCTACGGCCTGCAGAGCTATGTTATCAAAAAATACTAAACTGATTTCAACGAAACTGGGCATATATCTTCATTTTGTTAAGACCGCGGACGAATTCGTTTACCAGCCTGAAAACTGTATCTCAAAAAATAACGAAATTTGGTAGGTAAGTTTCCCTGATAAAGATCTTACCACGCACAAAAATTAAACTTTCCAGGTTTATATCAAAATGAGTTATTCAAATTTGAAGAATTTTATAAAAATTCGTTACCATAACTCACTTGCTGCGTCACGATTTTTTATATTGTTCTGTGGCGTCACTGGTTGTATTTTCTTTTAAATAATGCAGGCCTATTTATAACACATATAAGAATTATATTGAATTTTCAATTATGTTTATTACATCTGAAGGTTTTGAAACTTACATTAGGCTTATAGGCTGTGAATTGAAGACGTCCCTAGAAAAACGTTGTTAGTAATATTTCTTAAGAATTGCGGATTTTATTGGAACAAGGTTGTATCTGACGCAAGGAATGTGATTCATCTGACTTTATATGTATAGATGGCGTTTGTGGTACTGTAAAATGAATAGGACAGAGCACTGTAGTGTTGTATCTGTTTCAAGATGGCCGACCTATCGAATGTTGTCTTAACGCCGAGCGGCATCAAACCGTTAACTAAAGGTAAAAAGAGAAAAATTAATATAACTGAGTGGGAGGATGATAAAAGAAGGATACTAAAGCAAAGTGGTAAAACTTATGTGACATGAAATGGACAAGAAAAACCTACGAAACAAGGACCGACAATGGTACCTGGGAAAACGTTGTAAGTGAATGTTTTTATTTGTTTCGTTTGATTTTCGGAGCTGATCTGTAAGTGTAAATATGCATCGAGAAATATCAGTTGTGCTGTTAAGAAGAATATAGACAGTTCTACAGATTAAACCATTCAGAACAAAATGCCTTATTAGTCAGAAACATAACTTTATGCGACATTAAACGGCATATTACATCAGAAGATGTGAATAGAGGGCACTGTATATTTATGTATTGTGTTACCGACAATGGTAAGAAGTTCACTGTATGTCAAAAAACTTTGTGTTCCATTTATGAAGTAACCCCACGCAGAATTCAGATTCTTCAAGAGAAAATAAAGAATAATGATTCTGTGGAACATAGGCGAAAAAAATAAATAATTAAATAGACCACACAAGCATGAAGAATATCTTATAAACTTTGTGAGAAAACACATTAAATTGTTTCCCGCTGAAGAAAGTCCTTATACCCGCCAGAAAAATAATAAGAAGTACTTCTCTGCAGAACTTCCCATAAATAAAATGTTATTTATTTCAAGAGAAATATAAGAAACCGAAAGTAAAGGTCCACTTATATCGAGACACTTTTAATGCAGACTTCAATCTTCGTTTTGGGGTGCCTCCATCTGACACCTGTGCAATGTGTGACAAATTATATACGCAGTTGGTAATGGCTAATAGCGAAGAGGAGAAGAAAAAGATACAGACAAAAAGTGAAATACACCACAGAAAAGCTGAGAGGTCATATCAAACACTAATAGATGATACGGACATACATAAACATGATAACTCGGTAATTACAATATGTGTGGACCTTCAACAAGTGTTGTTTTCTCCCACATTGACTCACAGAAATTCATTTTATCAACGTCAATTCTCCACTTAGAACTTATGCATGCATAATCCTGCAACAAAGGATGCTATTATACACATTTCGCATAAAACGACAGTTAAACGTGGATCTTCAGAGATAGCTTCGGGTCTTTTGTCATTTATAAAAAGCAACTTCGGGCCACTTCGACGAGAAACTTAATACTTTGGTCTGATGTTGGGCAGAACAACAATTTTAAAATAGTGTCAATTTTTTACCACTTGGTTCTGTGGAACTACTTTACACAAGTAGAACAAAAGTTTCTATCTAGTGGACACATTTTTCTATCATGCGACAGAAATTTTGCTCTGATTGAGAAGTCAAAGAAAATGTCCAAAGTACTGCATCCTTTCCATTGGGTGGAGCCTATAGCCAATGCACATTCATCTAAGCCGTTTGTTGTTAAATTAACGCAACAAAATGACTTCTTAGATACTAAAGCCTTCTAGAATCAGATGTCTAGACCAAAAAACCCTAAAGTAACCGACTATTTGTGGCTATTATTCGAAAAAAACGACCCGAAATCCGTTCACGCTCTGAAATCGCACTCTACCCTCATGCTTTGGAATGTTTACACGATAAGAAAATTTTTGGGACAAGCAACAAAGTTTCAAAATTTGCCAATATTCTTGTCACAGTCTCTACCAATAAAAGCTGCCAAGAAATCCAACCTAGTGGATATGTGCAAATATATAGACAATGAGGAAACAAGAAGCTTTTACATGAACTTGCCATCTTCCGAATAGGGTGAACTCATTTATATGTTTGTATGATTATTATTGTCATATAATTGAGGATACTTCAATAATAATTTTAGGTCTTAACTAGTGTTTTATTTGGAACACTGTAACCATTTCATAACATGGTAAAAGGTTGTAACTGTAGTATTTGTATCACATACATCTCCTATACCGCATTTGAAGAGGCGTGTGGTGAACAAAAAACGGTGTAAATTATTCTTTGATACAGTAGATTAAATTTGTTTTTTCTGAAATTTTTAATATATGTTGGTTACATCGTTTTTCCAGGGAGTTCTTCAATTGTTGACGTTACTTTGACTCAAAACTTACTACGACTTCATGTTTTTATATTTTAGTTAAACTTGATCAGCTTCCAAGGAGATCTTAAATATTTAGAAGCTACGCTACCAGCAAGTGTAAGAAATCCAAAGATGCCACTCACATTGCAGGGAATACTCGGTAAGTAGATAGGTGTAAAGAACATACTAAATTTATATTGGTTTCTACACATTTATAGCTAACACATTTTTAGGCATGTTCACGTGTAAGTAGCGAAGCTGCCTTTACTTTACACGGGATGGTCAATAAACAGAATCCTTGTTGCTGGATAACAGAAACTCCATGTAGAATTTATGAAAGACCTTTGCGGTATCCAAAAGCTGCATCATCGTTAAAGGTCACTGACCCGCATTTTCTAAGAAGATAGTAAAACAATTAAATTCAATTCTGAACGGTGTACACATACGCTCTCGACTTTTACTATACCACAACTCCAAGGAACAAATTACTTTTTTGCAACAAGGCGGTGCTCCTGTCTTACTCCAAGACAAAGAATGGCGAATTTGCTAGATACATTTCCAGAGAGACTATCTCTCAAAATAGCGATCTTCATTCGCCCGCGAGATTTCCTGACATTACTACCCCTGACCTATTTCTTTGGAATTATTCGAACGGAAACGTATTTAGAAGCAGGCCTAAAGGTATAAGGGTCATAAAAAGATCCTAGAGCGAATTTAAGTTATTAGCTAGGATATACTTAAACAAGTTATGGCAGACTTTTTCCGTCGTTAAGAAGGGTGTGCGAATAAGGGAGGCGAACAATTAATGCATACGATATTTTGGAATTACGATTCCCATATTCATCCTTCAATCTGCCATATGAAGGGTTCCCCATAAGTAATGCAACAAGGCCATTACTTTTATACCAAGAAAGGCGTCGACTAAAAACTATTCAGCATACTTTTTCATAGTAATAAAAAATTATTTTTAAGTTACCTTCGAAAATAATGAAAATAATCGACTTTTCATAAAAATAAATGAAGTGAAATAAAGACTATTCAAGTGGTTTTAGCTCTGTCCAAAGAAGTTTAAAGTACATGGCCTTATTAGACATGGAATTTATTTAAGCGATAATACAGGGTACACTTTAATAATTTCACTTAGAAAACAGTTTTGTCAAAGGCATATGAGCCTGATCTTCCATGTTGGAAAGCGTTTTAGATTGTGGATTAAAACAAAGCTGCTTCTGTTAATTTAAGATGGCTCTGCTCAGCGAACAAGGACGTATCAAAGTTTTAATGACAATCGGTTATGGTAAGCGTAAGAAAACCTACGATAACGTTTGTCATTTATTCAATAAGTTCACCCTGACCGCCCACTCATTAACAGGTCTACAGTAAGCAGACTTCGCCAGAAATTTGCTAAAATAGAGACCTTAAAGGATCGCCCCAAGTACGGCCGCCCTGTAACTGCTACTTCTGGTGAAAAAAATGCGGGATATATTGCTTATGGTACAAGAAACTCCCAAATCTTCTGTAGTGGAACCGTATCAAAATTATTTTCTGAATGTCTACGTCCAACAAGTTGGCACCCCACATCGCTTCAATCGAGAGGTAAGGGAATACCTGTATGTGACATTTCATAACCGATGGATGGGGAGAAGAGAACCCATTAAATGGCCAGCTGGGTGTCCAGATTTGTCGCCCCTGGATTTTTTTTAATGATGACTCTCTTATCCTTACAAAAAGACAGTTTCGTACTCGTTCTAATTCGAATATTTTGACTCGAAATAAGATTTTAAGATGGATAGCACCATTCAGAACAAGTCTGTCAGCACTAAAAAGGAAATCAACTAGTAGGCTTGAATCAGTTAGAGCTCCTGAAAATGTGAAACGAGTCAGGGCGGATTTTCTCAGAACTCCACAACGATCGACAAGAAGGCATTATCAAGTTTTGTAAATATCACAAACTAGTGTAAGAATAATTTTATATAATGATTAGGGATTTAAAATATATGAAACTCAAATTGCTCAAGAATTAAAGGATATACATTTTTTGGCAACGCAAGCGTTTTGTAACCTTGTTTAGAATTTTGAGGAATAACTCAAACTTAATTATTAGGCTATTTGTGTCTGATGGAGTACACTTTCACCTCTGTGGATGTCTCAATAAACAAAATACTCGCTTTTGGGCACGAAAGTGACGGTGTGGTGTGCGGCATCAGCCCAGCGTATTATGCGACCCCTTTTTGATGATGATAATGGGAATGCCATAACGGTAAATACAAAACGATATGTGCATATGTTGCAAAGATTTTTACAACAAGAGCTGCGACGCTTTCCTGAAGACGCGTGGTTCGAACAGGATGGAGCCACATGCCATACTGGACGAAACTCAAAGCAATTGTTAAGACAAACTTTCCCGGGTAGGCTAGTCTCAAAACTTGGAGATATTCAATGGCCCTCAAAGTCATGTGATTTCTGGCTTTGCGCATATTCAATGTGTATATTCTTTGTAAATAATCCTCAAAACATTGAGGAATTGAAGCGACATATACGCACCGAAATAGAGAATATTCCACTACACATGTTGATCAATGTTATGAACGGTATGATACCAAGGATGCAAGAATGCATTCAAAGGCAAGTTCGACATCTTGCTGACATTATTTTTAAGAACAAAACAGATATTTTAATGAGTGTTAGATTAATTTCTTCAATTTTTGTTTCCATTAGAAACGTTATTTTTGGATCTAACTGTTTTATTTACTCTGACTATACATGATTTCGTACACCAGGCCTCAGAAGCATGGAATAGGCAAATGCCGATATTTGGTTGGTTAAGCATCCTAGGGCTATCGCGACAGTACATGTTGGGAATCGGCAAACGTCGAAATAAAAAAAAAGAAGTAAATGTGTTATCTTTTAATATTAATTGAAATTTGGTTTTAATTGAATAAACCGGTAATGTAGCAAATTAAAAAAAATTAGGCCGCATTTGTAAGATAAATTAAAAAGCACTTTTATGTAAAAAATTTTGTAGATATTTAGGTATAAAAATCAAATCAAGATCTGTAAGTGTAAAATAACTCTTTATTGGTCTCGAAATCAGAATAATAAATATCGCTTTTATATTTACAGATAAACAAAGAAAAATAGCTGAGACTGAGGCCTGGAGATGCTTTTTAGGAAGGACTAAAATAATAACATGCATCTTAATTGTACTGGGGTACATTACTTCATCTTTGGCAATGCTTTATGAAGTCATACCACCCTATACAGACGCACGTAAGTACAGGCTTACGTTATTTAACTATAATGCTAAATTCTATTTATATTGCTTGCTGTAGATTACATGAGATTTATGAATCACGTTTAAACCTTTTTTAGCAACAAGAAAATCTTCCTTAAAGCCATTGATTTTCCATTACGACTTTCATCGACATTACTTATCAGAAACTGCTTTGTTATTTACTGATCTAAAACTATAAAAAAATAGTCTTAGACAAACAGATTCGGGTTCCAGAATAAATGATGTGACTCATCTCTAAAATCGACTCACGATTCTGAAATAGCGTTGTGTGTAATTGCAGTAAGTTTCCTGCTATTAATATAGACACAAGAAGTTCGCGCATAGTAGAAGTAATGATACGGACTATTTAAGTCCTAACAAGATAAAAGTGTTTATGCCCAAATGCAACGGTAACTTACGAACAATGGCGATGAAACGGTGGCGAAGAATTTTGGCCTTAATATGTACGTAACTTCGCTGACAGATGAGCAGGTATAGAATACACCTTAACTTCCTTCCCATGGGTAGTAATCAATCCCGATAAGATAACAATGGGCGAGTTCACCCGGCGCCGGTGGTGGTAGCAGCTGAATAGTTGATCTTCGGCAACATTTTATGGCATAACAATGCAACTGCTGAAAGCTGCAGATGTCTGATAGACTCGCCCATATGACATACACATGTTTCAACTAAATATTGTTTGCTTCAAAATAAATTATTCCGCGTGTGTACTTCCTATAATGGTTTGGTTTGGTAGGGATGAGTCACTTAATATATATTGGAACCAGAGTATACATACTTGTCAAACAGCTTGCTGTTAATCTGTATACATTCCTCAAACGTCTAAGTTTTAGTGGACTTATTTCCAAATACATATTCCTTAAGCAGGATGAGTCCTTTAAAGTGTTACAAGGAAATGTGTCGAAAACAGCTTTTTTACAATTTTGGTGAAGTAATAGAAATACGGGGGGACATATTTAAACATATTTTTGATATTTACCCCCCTTCTATATTTTGGAGTAGGGGGACAATTTTATATTTTTAAATGAAGCAAATTACTTTTTTTATAACATTTGAATCCACGTAAAAAACTAGGTCTGTGTGCTGAAACTCTCGATTCGCTCTTTAAGTTACGGGATTATGTTTAGTTAGGATAAAATATAAAAGAAATATTTTAATTTATTTATCAAGTCTGTTATCATGCTGATGACTATTATTTTCTGTCATGAAAACGCGTTCTTCTTACGTCAGTTTAAGCCAATTGAAGCTTTTAGAATCTTTCCGATTATTTTCCAGTCTATTGCACAGTTAACCATGGAAAACAATTTTATTGTGCTATTTGATATGTTGCTAATTTTGGCGAACTGCAGAGAAAGCCACAGAAAGTTGCACTGGGGTGGGCAGATAGGTTTTCTAATAATCCTGGCAGTTTGAAATTGAAAGTAATCGGAAGAGAGCGTTAACTCTCGAAAGCGGTGCAGTTGGTGTTTTAGGAGTGGTAGCTGTTGCCCTGTTTGTAAATACCAGGCGGCTTTTTAGGGATGTTGGAATAAGTAAAAATCAGTTGTGAATATATTGCAACTTGTACCAGTTTCATCCATATTTGATTACAAGAGCTATACGGACAAGATTTTGAAAGTTGCAATTGGGTCACCAGACCAATGCAAGAACATAGCAGGTTCCTAAATAATATGGTTTTTTCTAACGAAGCTACTTCCTATAATAGTCCGCACGTAGGATTTTCAGTTAGGTATCGCATATTAGTAGAAAATTAATTTATTTGTTTTAAGTTTTTTACTGTTTTCAAATAGACACATTATGCACAACTGGACGGCGGAAAATTCCCACGGAATAATAACTCTGCAAGATCAACGTCCATGGTCAACTAATGCCTGGTGTTGTGCATTAAGGGATAAAATTATTGGTCCGCATTTATTTAAATATCATTAAATCGAGAAATGTACACTATTTTTAAGAAGCCAATTAACTCAATTATGAAACTAAAAGATAAACCCAGACAGGTGGTTTTTACAGGAAGGGGCTCCACCCAACTATGCAATACAAGCCCGTAATCATTTCAATAGAACATCTAAACACAGGTGGATTGGTCGAGCAGGTCCAGTCAACTGATCTGCTAGGTCCCTTAATTTGACCCCCCTTGATTAATTCACTTGGGGTGTTATAAAGGACAAAGTAATGGCGGTTGAACCTATAGTTTTAGATGATATAAACAACAGAATCCGTTTTGCCCGTTCATTAGTGATACCTGAAATGTTGCAGTATGTACGGGATTGACCAGGGCGTTTCGAACGACAAGTTGAAATTCATATACTAATATGTTGTTTGTACTTTAGGCCAATAAATAATAGTACTGTGACGAAAGAGAAAATTAAAAAACATCACCCTATTTAAAAATCTAAAGTCACCTTATGCCAGCTTTGAATTTGATGCGGACCGTGAGAGTCCTTCCCCCAAGAGAAATCCAAGGAAGATCGACTGGGACGCCTATGTAACAGGTCTTAGTGCGTCGCCAAGGAGAGCAAGGTAGAGGGTACTCCCTATCGAAGGATTAGACGGCGAGGCCGAGGCCTTAGAAGGTAAAATAATGGCAGCCTATGAGGCCGCGTCACCATTTAGGGGGGAACCGACCATCAAGGTCCGATGGTCGAATCTGAATCTCTCGTAACTACAAGGGCGGACACGAAGGGCCTTAAACCGTGCTGTCCGAGAATCTGGTGGGGCGGCTTGGAACGAGTTTAAAACTACCAGGGAGTTTAAAAATAAACTACAACGGAGTAAACGAGCCGGTTGGCGTGCTTACTGTGGGGAATTCAACTCCTTGCCTGACGCAGCCAGGCTGGTAAGAGTGCTCAAACAGGTGTCAGGAAATTAAATAGGATTCTTAAGGGACCCGGGCGGGAGTTCAAGTGAAATCAAAATTTGTTTGTAGTAAGATAGAACTTATTACAAGAGTTTGGTTGACTTAACCTAACAAATTATTTTTTATTTACAAAAGTTTTCGGTTTAAACCCACTGATTAAAACTTAAAAATTAACATCCGAAAGACTAAAGATTTTTCGTGATCGTGGTAATGCAAATATAACTTTAAAAAATACTTTCTATACATAAGAAAACAGTAGATTCACCCTCGCTCTCACCCCTCCATAATAAAGAAACGAATCTTACACACATTATCAATATATGTGTAGAGCGCCCTCAGTCCGAGCCTATCCGAACTCAACAAGGGACAGGCCAGGCCATCATAATCTTTCAAAGTTTTTACTGTCGAATTATGGACAGGCTCGTAGACCGGACACTCAAACATAATGTGCCCCAAAGGCTCTGGTTTATTTATATTAGAGATTGTCCAGAAACTATAGAGATTAATTACGTGATTGATGCCGTTAGCTGTTAACTTGACAAATTTACTCGAATAGGGTCGTAACTGAGCCAGGATACACGCAGAGCTAGACGCCAATCCTAACATGAGGTAAGGTTGGAAAAATTTCGCCGCGAATGTGAGTCGAGTGTACAATATTGTATAAGAAGAACCCGCGGCTAACAGACGGTCGTTTTCAAGTATCCTATCCTGTAACTTTTGCAGAATTACAGCCCGATTTGAGGTTAGCCATAAAAGAGATACATTTTCCCACGCAAGTCTATGTTCAAATGTCTAAGCAGTTCAATAGTCTGTGCACACCAGTTATATTTAGCAGGAGCATCTTTAAGAGTCAACATACGTTTGAGACCAATTTTGGATAAACGACTATCATCCATCGCACAAAGCTTGATCATCCAGCCAAAAGCTAGGCTAATAGCAGTGTAGAGTACATGAATTGCTCCAAACTCAATCCTGACCATCGCGTCGGCTGTCGATCGCGGGAGGTGAAAAAGATACTTAATAAAACCAACCTGTACCCTCTCAAGCAAATTGAAATATCGAAGACCCCAAACACCAAAACAGTGGCGTATTGAACCCACAATAATAAAGTCGTATAGACGCACCCTTGACATATGATCTACAATTTTTGTAGTAACAGAGAAATTAGGGCACCTACCGAAATTTTCAGCCTGCCTTCCATCATTTTAGATATAGAAAGAAACAGGGAAGAATAAGAGAATTGGATGCCAAGGTATGTATACTGATTTACCATTTCCAAAGATCTACCATCAAAAGTGAAATGTAGCTTATCAGCAGTGTATTCAGATCTAGCGAGGTACATGATCTTAGTTTTTTTTTTTCCATTATTTACAGTGAGGATGTTTACGGAACAATACTCCTCAAGTATTTTTCAACTTGCGATTTAAATCAACAGGAGAGTCCGATAATATAACACGATAATATAACATAGTCAGCATAATGCAGAATTACGACGTCATTTGTACCATCTATACTAACACCTTTGGCACCTCTATTAAGATAGAAGGCCTCCATATCTGCAATAAACAGAGCAAAAAGAAAAGGACTGGGAACTTCTCCCTGCAGAATTTCACTGCTCGCTCTGAATTTTCTCGTAAAGGCACTTTCTCTAATATTTACAACGGCGTTGTTGTATAGCTGTCTGACAATAAAAATTAATTTACTGCAGACCCTAGTCTTGTAAAGCTTCTTCCAGAGAATACCATGACACACAGAGTCGAACGCTCTTTTGAATTCAATAAACTCAGCATACACTCTCCGACCAGACAGCCTTAGATGCCGCTGAATAATGGAAGTGACTGTAAAGACATTATCAGTACAACCTCTATTTTTTTCTGAATCCAGACTGGCATTCAGGTAATATGTCTATACCTTCAGACCAACACAACAATCTGGTTAAGAGTATTTGTGTAAAATGTTTAACGGTACCATTGACAAGCGCGAGAGTCCGATAGTTGGAAAGGTCATATATCACACCTTTTTTGTGAAGCATACACACAATTATTTCGAAACAAGATTTTGGCATGCATTCCAGGTCAAATATCTTGTTGAATATTGAGGTCAGATAAAGCAACCCGTTTTGAGGGAGATGTTTCAAAAAATCATTCGATACACTGTCAGATCCCGACGGCTTTCTACTCCTCATATTCGACAGCGCGGTTTGTAGTTCAGACCGATCCATTACAGAATCAAATATTGGATTGCATGCGTCGAAAAATATCAGATCGTTGCTAACTGTTGGGACTGCCAATGACTCGTAATAGGACTCCCAGTCCTGAATAGATATTGGGGAAATAGCCTTTCTAGCTAAACAGAATGTTTATACAGTATTCCAAAACACGACCGAGTTATGTGGGTTAGACAACCTACTGATTATTTCATTACGATACAACGACAAGTTTGAAGATTCATTATTAACATCTGAAGATATTCGTGGTACATTTGCAGAACACATTAGTGAGTCGCGGTATACTCCACAGGGTTCGGGCCTCCAAACCAATCGCTCTATTATATCTATAGTTTGATCTAAACAACCAAACTCGCCAGCACTTATATGAGCCCGTATTGGAAGATGACCAGATGAAACTGCCACAGTATCCAACACCTCAAAATCAGTAACCGCGTCTAGAGAATTTACAGAAACCCAAAACAAATCGATAACGCTACTACCGATAGCGCTACCACTGCTGTGGAAAGTGAAATGAGAAGGAGAATCCCTGGGAGTCCTGCCATTGACCAGTACAAAGGAATGAGATGTCATAAGCTCCATAAGATTATCTCCTTTAAAGGTTACCACACCATCGTAACTAGTTCGTTTCCCGCTCAGACTAGAACTCTAAAAATGTCATTAAGCGTAACCCCATAAAGGCTACCCACACGACAGTTAAAATCTCCACAAACATATTGGGATGTCGGAATGCGCTTTCATGGCACTACATAAGAAAAACCTAAAAGACTCTAAGCACTGGCCAATGGGCAGGGACGACTTAAAATAAGTACAAATTACAACAAAAGAGATAACATTGCATTTCAATAGAATTGAAATTCACCAGGGAAATATGGCTAATCCACCCCGTCCGTAACATCTCTCACTGATAACGTGAGAAAACACTAAATTATAATTATTCTCTAACATGTCTCAGCCAAACACAACACTTCAAAACCATCCACGTATTGATCAACTAGTTCGACCAAATTACGAATACCGCTGAGATTCCAAAATAACTGGTAAGAAATTCGTGGAACATGGATCCTTGAGCTTAGCAATGGAGCCTCATGTGGTTCTGTAATATTTGGACCCAGCGTACTCCGGACGGGAGTTGGACCAATATCACCGAAGTGACCTTGTGCCACCTCGCTGAGGTTCACCTTGCTGGCGGTGAAACTGCCATCAAGGCTGCTAACCCAAGCCGGTGATCGGTTCCGAATGCGGACTGGCAGCTGGTGGAGGAGGTAGTCACTGACGGTTCTATAAACTGGGTGATGAACTAGTTTGCTCCTATCAAGGCCGCAGGCTGTTACGGGATTTTGCCGGCCCTGCTCCAGAAGGGCCTGAAGATATTGCTTCCCACCATAAAGAAGGTTTTCCGGACCAGCTTGGCGTGGGGCTATGTCCCAAGAGCCTGGAGCCGGGTCAGGGGCGTTTTCATTCCCAAACCGAGAAAAGAGCACTACAGGTTGGCCAAGGCGTACAGGATATTTAGCCTTACATCCTTTCTGCTAAAGGCACTAGAAAGGATAATAGATATGTTTGCGCCGGGGGAGATCCTCAGGGATCACTCCTTCTACAAAAACCAGCACGCGTACCAGCAGGAGAAATCGACGGAAACAGAGCTCCACGTTGTGACGCGTAAAGGGTCCCTACACTTCGGAGAGAGCACATGAGCTGTGTTTTTCAATGTGGAGGGGCCTTTGATACAGCAAGGATGGATACGGTCTGTACCGCCCTACAGAACAGGCGATAGCCTTGATCCCTTATAAGCTGAGTGGCGAGCGTGTTGAAGGACAGGGGTTTCGTTGACCTTAAGAGACCGGAAGCTGGACGTTGGAGTGACCGGCGGCTGTCCTCAGGGCAGCTGCCTGTCGCCTCATCTATTGTGTCTGGTCATGGACGGCCTCATGGGACGGCTCTCCGGGAATTGCTTCTACGCCCAGGCGTATGCAAACGATGGGTTGGCCTTAGTCACCTGCAAATTCCTCAGCGTCGTATGTGCATGCATGCAAACGGCCTGTAGCATAATTTAATGGTGGTGTGGTGAGCTAGGACTCTCCACCCAGCAAAGACGAAGATGATCCTGTTCACTAAGAAGAGGAATCTGGAGGGGTTCAGATAATGTTTGGGAAAGATTTAGCTTTAGTGCGGGAGGTCAAATATCTGGCAATGTTCCTAGACTCCGAACTATCATAGGGTCGCAAATAGAACGAGTAGTGAGGAAGGACCTGGGGACTTAATCCTCGGATCCTTCATTGAATTTACTGCTATCGTCAGGCCGAGAGTCCTTTATGGGTCTGTCATCTGATGGTGTAGTGTGAACCAAACTGCTACCGGAAAGCTGGCCAAACTTCAAAGGCTGTCAATCTGGGTATCACCGGCGTTATGAAGATAACACTCTCAGCCGCAATACACTTCCTAAAGATGCTGCCACCGCTTCCTATCTGTATCAGAAGGGAGGCTACGGCGTCGCATACCAGAATATGATACTCTGCTTGAAACTAGTGCGGCGAGGGAGCAATAACAGGGCAGGCGAAAGTTTCCAAAGAGATGGAAAAGGCAATTCCAATTTCCACCATCAAGGTATAAAGTGCAGAGGACTATATTAGGCTGACTAGGACATATACCCTCATAATCCTTAGGAATGATCAGTGGAGGGAAAATAAGGTTGTTTTCCAGCCTGCTAGCCTGGTCTGTTTCACCGACGTATCACGGCTGGAGGAGCAGAAATCCACCGGGGCTGGAATATACATCGATAGTCCGGGGGTGCGCGAGAGTTATGCTCTGGCTGCATATACTACGGCATTCTAAACTGAGGTGTCAGCTATTCTGTCTGTAGCTAATCGACAGGATGTGAGGGTGAGAAATGTATATACAGTTGCTCAGATAGGCAGGCTGTCGCCCGGGCAGTCTGCGCGCCCCGAATTAGGTCATCGCTCGTTCATGAATATATATATATATATATATATATATATATATATATATATATATATATATATATATATATATATATATATATATATATATATATATATATATATATATATATGAGTGAAACATTTACCAAAATTTAAATGAGGTCTGCAAGTTTAAAGACAAAAAAGTTAAAGGAATTTAAAGAAACAAAAAAGGGGTTTTCCTCAAAACGTAAAAAAATCGCGATTGGAAACATCAAAATTTAGGCAAAGAACCTGGAAGAAATACGGATTATCTAAAGAGTGTTCTGCAAAGCCTTAAGTTTCAGCTTTAACCATCATTGCCCTTCATTTTAATAAAATATTTCCAGAAAATTCATTTCAAATAGGCACTTTCTCTGGTGCTTTGGCAGTAGTTTTAGTTCAGTTAATGGTTTAACGGTCTATAATTTTTAGCCAATTTTTTTAGAAAAAATTCGCTAATGAGGAGGCCGCGTTTACATACAGGGTGACGGATTTCTGCGATAAAGCTCAATATAATTGTTTTTATACAAGATACGAGAAAAAATTGTATACGTTACTTATAGGGTGTCTTGAGCTCCATCTTATAAAATTATTTTGACAATCACAGGATGGCCCATAAGTCGTTGGTGATACCTTAAATATTTTTTTTTTGGTAATTCCTTATTGCATTTTTGCTTTTTTCATCGAAATATGATGCAGGTTTGTAAAAAAATTCGAGACACAGTAAGTGCGTTTTGGTAGCGAATTTTCATTAAATGCTTCAAAATTCAATAGCTCAATTTGCTGTTAACCCCTAGGTTAACGAACCTTAGTTCGTCGGCTAGGAAACCAGTTTTCTTGGAAACACTATAAGTTTATTTTCGGAAAAATTTTGTACATTTTCAAACAAATTGTTTTGATAAAATATGGTACATTGTTTCTACTACATAGGTTTTACCGGTGACCAAATTGATGCCTGATTGCATTAAAGAGACATATTTGCTATTAAAAACATTTTTATGAAAATTCACTTCCATTACGCACATGCTGCGTCCAGCCTTTTTTATTTATTTCTACATTGCTGTTAAATACTTTTGAAATTCAATACCTTGACTAAATTTTACCTTATTTTCAGAGCAAAATTTATTACATGATTTGATTTTAAAGCAGTTATTTAAGTATGCAATAAGTTTTGTCTTTATAAGTATGGCGAGAACATGATTTTAATGTTTGCCTAATTTTATAATGCTGGTTCTAATAAGACTTTAATTTTTAGCAATAATGCAGTTGATTCTTCCAACGGGAGTACCATCTAATACCACCGCCAGTACATTAGGTATGTAAAAAGGTTCATCTAGCTAAATAAAGTTACTGCGACTACTACCGCTAGTGCAAGTATAGCTTTTTTAACATAATACTAGGCTAAATGTTTGCATCAGTAAATTGGTATAATATTTCCCCCTCTGTGTTCATTTTTTAGTGATATATATATATATATATATATATATATATATATATATATATATATATATATATATAATGCTATGGTACATACATACACTCACAGTTACACAAAACATACCCAAATAAATTCTTGTTATTGCTACTATCCATATGGAGGATAAGAACGGACATGAATAAATAATGTCTTAAGCAATAGATTTATTTTAACTGTCATATAAAGAATAAATATGCTATAGCACTGTCGAATTTGTACATAAATATCACTAAATTAAATAAACATAAAGTGTGTGTGTTTTTTTTTGTTTCTTTAACGTCGGCCTATTTCCGCGACTATGGCCAATCACCGACGCCAGGGAGCAGTTTCACCTCACTATCCTGGAAATTTTGCCGAACCCCTGCCTTTCTGTAAGGATGGTAGGGATCTTTAACCTGCCCAACATCGCATGGACACGGGACCGACGGCTTTACGCCCCCTCCGAGGGCGGAACGGGCAGACATTCAACTTGCTAAAATACAATGCCATAACCTCGGTTGATGTTAATGTTACAGTTTGTACTGAAAAAGTGAAATGAGTATCCTGCGATCGAACCCAGTACCCTTCGGTTCAGAGGCACACGTTGTTACCCCTGAACCACCGAATTTCTAATAATCATAATGTAAAAGCAACATACCATCCGGGTAATGTCTTCACAGGTTCAGTTACTTGAGATCAGGGTAGTTTAAATTTGACAAAAGGTCTATTTTGAAATCAGATTCAGGTAGCGAAATCTGAAAAAACAAACTGAAATATAAATATCAAATTAAATGAGGGGTAAAATCAAAATTAAATAAGTAAATAATTATCTTTGATGTAGAACAAATAATCCAGAGGAAAAACAATTGCGATTTAAAAATTTTAAAAGGGGGTAAAAAATAAACAGACCATGATATGAAACTAATTAGTAATGATATGAGACAGTATGTTAGGTATATAGAGTAGATATAAGCAGCAACAGTGTGTAATAAATGAAAAGAAGTGCGCACACACAGAAGGTGAGCCTGATAAAATTGAAGTGTGACTTTTTTACTCAAATGTAAAAACAATAAAGACTATAAAAAAGTTGTAAATATATCTGAGAGAACATTAATAAAAGAAGACAAGTGCAACAGTATGAGTGATTTTAATGCAATATGGGCCTTTGAACAATGATAAACAATAATCAGTTGACGTTAAGGCATCTTAACAAAATAAAAGGACCATAAGTGTATATAAAAGGCACCAAGATGTTACACGAAAAAATAAAAACTGAACTACATAAAATAATTTAGGTAATAGAATTTCTAGTTAAATTAGGATTTAGAACAGGCTTGTAATAATAGTAATTACTTACCATATGAAATCAAATAGCGAGACCCACATTTTAATACACAGTTATATAAATATCCATATGTCAGCCTGCAAATCCTAAAATAGGTCTAGAAAAGCTAATTAGCTGTAACTATTTTTAAATTTAAACAGAGGTAAATTGTTGATAATAAGGTATTTAAAGAGATATGTTAACAAACCAAAGATCACAATCCACTGAAATCAAATTTTCAAACAGACATTTGAAGTACTTCAATTAACCGAATCGGGTTAAAAATTTTATTAAAAGATCTAGAATGAAATGTAAAAATTCGTGTATATAATAAAATGTGGTTTAATAATCAGTTTTGCTGTTATAATTCATATTAAGATTCAGGTATTTTATTTTAAATGACCATAAATGCCATATGCCATCTGTCAAAATACCGGGCAATGACTAGACAAATAAAGCAGGGCAACGAGCACGAAAGTGAAATAAATGGGGTAAGTTTGCTCTGGAGTTTTTATAGAATTTCTTGACCGGACGAAGTTGAAGCAGGAACCATTTTGTAACCTAACTTGACGTGGATTTATTAAAGAAAAAGGACGCATGTACCTTTTGCTCCATAGAAAAATTAATAAAATATAAATTAAAATGAAAGTAAAATGTTCAGAAGTACGTGATTAACGTTGACATATAGCGGATGTTTACTTACAGGGTATGTAAATGTGGAGCTCGTCAGAGAACGTATTATCTATTAACTATAAAACAAATTATACGGAACTTGCTGAACAAACTAATGCAGAAATAGAGTTTAAAAACTGAAAACTAATTGAAAACCACTTTAACTCAAACATTATACGTTTATTAGCTGGTAATTACATATGGAAAGATAACAAGAACGTATTTAACAAACAATACATTTGAAAGTTTTAATAGTGGTGAATATTTTCTATCTAAAGGCAACCTTGTGGATTAATACAATATGAAAATTGTGTTTTGTTTCCTACTGAAGCTGTGTTTTCTCCTATGTCAGTTTTTTGCTTCATAAAAAATAAAATGGCCTCTTTAGATATAAGAAGGTTGTTTTAATAATTTGAAATTTATCGTTGCTACAACATTGGATCTACCATAAACACTGTATTCAAGAAACTGATGTTTTGTTTTTAATAACGTATGAAGATTGCAGTTCATAGAAATTTATGAGATCATAATATAATGAACATACTGCAATTCAATACGCACAAGCCGGTTTAACCTTTACAAAGAAAATCTGTAAATTAATTGAAAAAGGAACAAACGCATTTGTTAAATTAAAAATCACTCCCTCTTTCACTAAACTGCTGCAAATCAGTAATTATTTCCTTTTCAAAATAGGACAAAAGCTTAAAGTGTTTAGCCTGTTATACTGCGCGTTTGTTCTGTGATCTAATAACTTAGTATTTTTGTTAAGTATTTTTACATAGTGCTAAACCTAACAATGCATTTTGTATTTTACAGATTTTGTTGAAATAATAACCCAGACGATTATCTTGTCAGTCCATGTTTCTGTTTCGATTTATTTACTGACTGATTTAATGCTTGATGTATATAACGTAAGTATCTAGTAAAGATTTTATTTTATATTTTTTAATATTTGTAGTTTCATTGGGTTGTTGTTTAACTTGAAACAAATATCTAAAGCACACAGAGTACCTTTTTTAAGTTAATCACCCCAAATACCTCATTCCACGTTAATTATTTTTAAATCGCTGAAACGCAGCATTTGATGTATTCAGGGCAACACTTTCTATGCCCAATTTTTACACTGCAACTTAAACTCCTTAGCGAGTGTCAGACTCACCCCTAAAACTTCAAACTGAACATAGCGTCGAGTGATACCTATTTTAAATGGGGTCGATATGTATTTAAAGTGGCACCTCGTTCGGAAAATTTGATATTGCAGTTTCCGACAAAATCCTAAAATTATATAAAATTGATTGTAGATTGTTTAATTAGTCGTGTAGGTTTATGACCTCTCAGCGCTAAGACCCTAATTGATATGGTGAATAACCGTTTTGCATGCCTTAAGCTTGGTGTTTTCCTCCAGGATGGCAGCATTTGGTGTCTTTCTCAAATATCAAGTTCATTTCTTACATGGATTTTTCTTAGTGCTCTAGACCATAGAATGGTGTTGTTTCTACATGAATTTTTATTAGTCCACAATAGGGCTCTGGACCATGGTGTTGTTGTTGTCGTATTTGCAAGGCTACCTGCTTCCAAATTTTCTTCAAAGCCTTGAAGCACTTATACCCAAACTAAAGTTACTTTGTGGTTTGTAGCTATTTGCCTCAATGATTTTTTGCAGTCCCAGGTCAGTCTAAACTCGGTTTTTAAAGATCCAGAGCCGTTAGCACTGCTGTACTATCTGAGAGGACGTAGATATTTCTACTTCTGAGTCGTCTTTAAATGCACTCCTACGCACACAAATTTATAGCAAGTATTTCTGCTTAGAAGGCGGTGGAAGTTTCTTTCTAGGGACTTAGCATTAAGTGCCTTCTCCGTGGTCTTTATGAAAAAAGATTGTGCCAACGGGGCAGTAGAATGTTGCTTTGTCGATATGGCGACGTCCTGTTTTTGGTATAAACACCACATTTACGTTTTTCCATGCCTGCGAAATATAGCGCTAACTTAAGCTAGCTTTGAATATTCGTTACAGGTGGGTTTTAATATGTCAAAATTTTGCTGTAGCAGGGCTGGAAATATTTCGTGTCCGCCAGGGGTTTATAGAATTCAAAAGTCTCCATCGCTCATTTAATTCTGTTAAGATTTTGTTTGCCAGTCTTTTCTCAACCATTGGTCAGCTGAGTTGCTCTGATGCAAATTATATTCTGTGTTTTATGAGCTTGGAAAATGAGTCCGTAGAAGAACTTTAGTGCTTTCCTCTGGGCTGTTGGTATATTCGCAGTTTGGCTTTTTAAGTAGACCACTGCCGTTTGAATAATCCTGTGATAAGATTCTCTGTATACGCTCTGCGGGAGCCAGTTCATTTATCTATTCGCAAAACTTTCCAAGTTCACCTTTTGGATCGTCACAGTTCTTTGTTATATAAGGTTAGGCTTTACGGTATTTACTTCAGTCCCCAGTGCCAAGACGCGCCCTGTTGGGTTGCCTTCCGATTAACAGAACAGCTGGTCTCGAAGGCAAACTTTATAATGAAATTTAAGTAACTTGAGGCTTATGTAAGCTGCTCTGCAGTGTTCAGATCACAGCTGAGCCTCCCGACCGAAGATACATTTTATAGGCATCCTCGCCGGTGAGCCTGGGCACCCCGTGCTCCCCCACACACCTAATTTCTGCCAGTAGATATAACTATACCGTTCTGTGACTACTTCATCATGTTAATTCCCATAAGAAAAAAACGACCGAACCTAAGGCGACCGGGATACGGGATCACTTCCCCATGTTAATCTCCATAAGAGAAAAAGACCACGTTTATCCCCCACTGCTCCTCACGCTGAGGCAGCGCGGGTTTGGGGGTAGTCGGAGACGTTCGGAGATGCACTACGTCGGAGACGGCGGTAGTGACGGCGAGGTCAGAGTTTATTCTTAGAACCACGATCAGGATCCGAGCATCTAGAGCTAGATCTAAATATAATTTGTCTAAATAAGAAGACATACCATTTTGATTCAATATATCGCAACGTATCTAAAGATGGCGGGCGGTTCACGAGCTGCTGGCTCAATGGTTAGACATTGATGAAAACACTGCTGGCTAGATGAGTTATTCTTATCAGTAATTTAGATTGGTTAGAAGGAGACAGATGACTTCATCATAAAGGCCGTTAGAGATATATTACTTCATTTCTGAACGTCACACAGTCTGGGATAGACTGAAAAATCTGAATGAAAAGGCTTCTTACCAGACAAAAAATGTATTGAATCAATCACTTCCCAACGCGTTTCGACCTCTAAGAGGTCATCCTCAGGGGATAAATCTATAATCACAATAAGATGGTGTGTCAGAAAAACATTAGTTTTTCCGGTAGGCAATTGTGCACGTTAAAGCACAATGATGACAAGATATTATCTACAGAAAATGTCAAAAGTTAAAAATCACAAGTCACACAGTAAAATGTTAACCAACAGTCACGCTAAAATCTGAGAGAGCCACAAAATAACACAAGAGATATTAGCTGGAGCGCGAGTCGTTGAAAACCAAAGTTGAGCTAGCTGTTCTAATCGCTTATTATGCGAGGGGCACATATACGAGGGTTAGTCAAGCATATCAAGACAACACCGTGTATGCATTGGTTCTACCGTAGCTCTCCCCGATCTTACGCAATAAGAACTTTAAGTTTCAAACAAATCTAATACAATAGATCTCGGTGCTGACAGTCACATGTCATTGCTCTTTCATTTTTATCTCAAGCTGTTTCAATCGGTAAATCAATTATACCTCACACGCTCACACATTAGGCTTTGAGCCTCTAACTCTTTCAAATAAAATCAAAAGGTCTAACTCTATTATTTGAGAAGTTAGGTTAAATGTGAATTAAGATTTCATATTTTCCTCTTTTAATTAGAATATGTGTCTCGATATGCTAGAGTAACCCTTGTATATGTGCCCCTCGTATAATAAGCGATAACAACAGCTAGCCAAACTTTGGTTTTCAACGACACGGGCTCCAGCTAATATCTCTCTAACGACCATTATCATGAAGTTATCTGTCTCCTAACCAATCTAAATTACTAATAAAAAATAACTCATTTAGCCAACAGTGTGTTCATCAGTCCGTTGAGCCAGCAGCTCATGCATCGCCCGCCATATTTACATACGTTGCGATATATTAAATCAAAATATTTTGTCTTCTTATTAAGACAAATCATATTTATATCCAGCTCTAGATGCTCGGATCCCGATCGTGATTCCAAGAGTAGGCTCTAACTTCGCCGTCCTCACCGCCGCCACCGACGGCGGCCGCCTCTGTCGCGCATAAACGGGTCAGCAAATATTACATCTAATACCCTCTGATCGCGTTTATGAAGGTAGGCTTATTACCCCTGTTGACAGTGCCTATGGTGTTGGTTAGTCAAATAGGTACTCCCCTCTCATATTAGCGTCTGCGCCTCCTCATCCTAATTAGTGGTGAGCATTGATGTCACATCCAATGACAAAATGCCTATTTATTTCCTTGCACCACGAGATGAGGCGTTGAACTGCCTCTGTAAGTGACTGGCTTTCATCATCATCAGGTAGGTAGGCTAAGACTATTATAATACACGCTTTTCCATCCACTGTTGGCGCGTCTACCAATGCAACTGCCAGGTCTTGAATGATGAACTCCGAAATAGGACTGTATATATAGGACCTGCTTATTACTATTATGCAGTAAAGCTGCTCTTTGTCCTGTGTATTGTAGTAAATTAGCCTACATTATTTTATGTGGAGGTCTCTAGTTTGTATTCCATAGATCCAGGGCTTTTATTTAGTGGTTCTATATTTAGATGGTGCCCAATAAACTATCTTTTAAGAACGCTTGTAGCTGCTTTGGAGTGTAGAATATTTATTTGGATGCACTTTACACAAGTACCATTTTAGGGATTCTTATTACCCCGTCGGGCTCCTTTTCTTCACCTTCGGATGTTTCTCCCATAAGTCGCCATTAGCCTTTTTACTTACAAGCTGCTCTGTGGATTTTATAGCCAAAGGACTGTGGTTGGCTCTTTTATGGGCTTCTCCTCAGTCAGTGAGCATGTTATGGTCTTTGACATAGGTTTCTTTCCTTGAGGCTCCTGAACTTCCTTATTTGGTTTGAAAACTCCCGCGCTCCCTTCCTAGGCCTTATACGGAATCTTTGCGTCAGGGGCTCGCGACCGGAGTTGAGCCCTTTTTTTCGTTTTTTTTTGTGGTTTCTCATTGGTTTCCCACAAGAAGCTGTGTGATACCAAATAAATTTTCGCCAGTACGTTGGTTGATTATTTCCAAATTGGTGGAAAGGAGGCGAGGATGGTTAGAACGGCTAGCAGGATCACCTGATCTTACACTATTAGATTTATTCTTCTGGAGATATGTGAAAAGTATAGTATACAAAGCCAAACCACGCGATTAAACTAACTTAAGAAGAAAAATAGCGACTGCGATTAGCTCGGTCATGCCTCAGATGTTAATTAACGTTAGAAGATATTTTCATTGACGATTAGGATGCTGTCAAGACATTTAAGGCATGCATTTTCGACATACTTTACATTAATATTGATGCGTTTTTTTATTTCTTCTCATTATCAAGAATGAAGCCCGATTAGTTATTCATTTTTTAGTATGTTGTGCCGAAGTTTGCCAATGTTTGTTCATTTCAATGGGAATTTTTTGCACTAAATTTTAAAACCATACCATTTTTGAAAGAAGAAAAAAGATATTTCAAATGAGGTATAATATGCCTATTTCTATTTGAAAATTTAAGGGTTGCAACTGTCACTCGAATGGGGTTGAACGAAGGCCTTTTTTCACCTATGAGCATGTAATTTTTTGATCTAAATTTAAAAGTTTCGTTTTTTTTTATAAGTATGCACAATAATGGAGATACTTATGCTATTTGGCTGTTCCACATTGTATATTATATATATATATATATATATATATATATATATATATATATATATATATATATATATATATATATATATATATATATATATATATATATATATATATATATATATTACATATATAATACCTTATTTATAATTTTTTTTATTTGTTGCAGTTTCCAAAGTTAAGAGCAAATAAAGGTAGTCCATTTTTTTTCACAAGTTTTATGGTACACGTATACTATTTAAAAAACATCATGGAGCTGTTATTCCTGGAGCTGACTGGCACTGTGGATGTTGATTTGCGCTACCTCGCCGCCTTGCTTGCAGTATGGACTTGTAGGTTTTAATTTTTTAGCAGGAAAATTCACTAACAGATAGGTTACGATGTATGTCTTGTGTGTGTATTCGGGCCAATTATAATAAAAATTGGCCAGTATATTTGTCTTGTGAATCTTTTGGAAGAGCCCGTTATTTAGTCTGAAGATACTAGTTTCTCGCAAAAATTCAAGTTTTTTTTTACAAAAGAAATATTTTTTTTATAAATATAAATATATATATATATATATATATATATATATATATATATATATATATATATATATATATATATATATATATATATATATATATATCCGAAAATAACCAAGCTATTTTCACGAGACTGGGTACATCTCTGTCCTGTAGCAGAACCTTATGCACATGCAAAAATTGAAGTTTCTAGATTTATAGAAAACCATAATGCACTTACAACGTTTGGGCTTTTTATAACCAATTGTTTATAAGGTCAAAACGATAGACTATTTAATTGTCAAAAATTGTTGGCAGGTCGGTAGATCTTGATCAATAAAAAGTCTAGAAGTTTACTTTGTTACAATTAAATGTCAAAATTGGCGCTTATAAACAAAAATTCTTAAGCAGATGCAGTTTAGGAAGAACTTTTTTGGATATTAAGCGTTTTCGTGACATGAATATCTACTTTTTACATAGTTTGTTTATTAAGTTTGCCATATAGTTATACAGTGTGTTGTACAAATAACCATTGAGCTCCTGCTTATAAATACAATTTCTCATATTACGCGCTTATAAACTTTATATATCAACATGTTGAAAACCGCCACAATAGATTATGCTTAATTTCCACCTTCCTAACAACATCTTTTCTCATCTCAACGATATCTCTGGTAACACTGAAAATATACAGGGTGTCTCGTAAGTATGGGCAATATTTTCCAGCGTACATAAGAGGTCAGATTACTACTAGCAGTTTATATAATCATTTTTCCTAATGTCCTTCCTAACAAAGATAGATATCAGGCCACAAAAGCGCACCTGAAGATTCACATTTTCGATTATAACTTTTAAGCAGCCCTGTATATCTAAAATAAATTTTCTAACGTTATATAGCTCACTGGACTAAAAACGCATTCTAGAATCAATATTGTACTTTGCCAAAAAAGCCAGGAACGGTATTAGTCCTATACCTGTCAAAATTTTGACCCTACGAATTCGGGGCTAAGTCCGTTCCTGGAAATGTACAAGAAGGCTTGCTAACGCCGACATTAGGACAATTATGAAAACTAACTATATAAACTACTAGTACTACTTTGACCTTCCTTGTACCCTGGCGAAATATTCTCCTATACTTACCGGAAGTCTTGTATAAAAGTTTTTCTAATTTAATATAATTTAATTAAAAGAAAGAATCAAAATATCTTACCATTACTGATCGTATTTTTGTTTGACAGTAAATTAATTTTTATAGGGTCCTAATTTATGTTTAAATTGTTAGCTCATTTGAGTTGCCTAAAATGTTTACAAAAAATTATTTTAATAAAGGCTTGCTTGCCAGACTTACATGGAAACTGACAGTACCTATTTTATTACCTGGACGCAGCAAAGTACGCCATGCTACCTAATTTGTCTGTTTTTTTTTTTAATTTCAAACTTAAAGTACAAAATAAGTGTTAAAGAAAAAGTCTGGATGCTGTATTGCGTTATAGTATCAAATTTGCATAAAAATATTTTAAATCCTTATAACGCAATTTTCCATTAAGTCAGAATATTGAATGTTGAAACCTCTA
This sequence comes from Tillus elongatus, assembly GCA_964006375.1. Classification (NCBI taxonomy): domain Eukaryota; kingdom Metazoa; phylum Arthropoda; class Insecta; order Coleoptera; family Cleridae; genus Tillus; species Tillus elongatus. The sequence goes on along the minus strand of OZ023267.1, from coordinate 69,737,522 downwards.
AAAGAGCTTCAGAGATAAAAATTCGTTTAAAAAATTATTTTTTTGAATAAACAGGTTCAGTTATGTTGGCTAAAATGAAGTCATTCTAGTAACTAACAAGGGAAACTCAGTGCAAGGCCTATAATTTAGTAGGTATCTTTCTTTTGCAAATAGCTTGCATAAATTTGTTCAGCCCAATTAGATCAAAAAAAAAACTATCTTCTGGAAAGGTTTTGTAAATTCAATGAAATTTGTAAAATACGTTTCCCCTAACATAACTTTTAAATTTCTTACTTCAGAAAATTGAGCTCAAGGGAAGTTACTGTCGCAAAAAGAGGGTAATATATTAAAAATGTTTTAGGATCAAAACAATTTATTCAATTCTATCGAAAAAGATAATTCCATTGACAAAAGAAAGGATAGTCTGATTCAGAGGATCAAAAGATATCCAATAATTTAAACTAAGTTTTGTGACCATACGAGAAGCTAAGACGTAACATATTGTAGAATCTATGTTTGTATTGATTCTCTATTATGATTGAAAAATAAAAGATGCAACTTTAAACTGACAGATTTCCACCATCTCATTTTAAATTATTTTTGTTCAACTTTGAGTAATTATTTAAGTAACGTTTGTTTGTAGAAACCCATTCTTCTGAAATTGTTTTTATCAAAATGCATTTAGAGCCTCGGTGGTTCAGAGGAACATGTGCCTCTGAACCGAAGGGTACTGGGTTCGATCCCAGGATTCTTCTTACACATTTTCAGTACAAACTGTAACATTAACATCAACCAATGTTCTGGCATTATATTTGAGCAAGTTGAATGTCTGCACGTTCCGCCCTTCGGAGGGGGCGTAAAGCCGTCGACCCTGTGTTCGTGTGATGTTCTGCACGTTAAAGATTCCTACACTCTTTACAGAAAGGCAGGGGTTCGGCAAAATTTCTAGGATAGTGAGGTGAAACTGCTCCCTGGCGTCGGTGATTGGATATAGTCGCGTAAATATGCCGACGTTAAAGAAACAAAACACACACACACACACAAAATGCATTTGCTGCGTCCGCGCGTTTTCTTTAAGTTAATTAATAAATTAAAAACATAGTTTCTCAGATTTTTCGAGTTCTCTTTTCCAATAAAAAAAACTATTTTACACCAGATATTCAAATGTACACCACTTCCTTGGTTAGTAAAGCGGATCATTATGCTTCGTCAGCAACTTATTTATGGGTACCCCATAGTTATCATATTTCACCATTTCAATACTGGGTAAGACCGACATTTATTTCAAAGCATGTCATTATTAAGTCATATGGTAATCAATCTGCACGAGCTGTCTACACGTTATCAGTTGAAAATAGATATAGTTCAGCAGCTAGCTCTGATTAAGTACTTTAAGAAAGTATATCAGCTTTGCTGAAATTCACAAAGATTTTGTTAAAACATTATCTGAGACTGTTTTACCTTATCACCCAACCTAAAATTGGCATCGGAAGCTTATATGCGGCAGGACTTCTTCCGAAGATGCACAGGGCGGAGTCATACCATAACAGTCAGAATTGAACATAAACGCATTTGAATCAAGAGCATAGCAGAAGAGGCTAGGCAGTATAAAGATCCTCCCAAAACAACCAGATTAAAAAAATGTCTGCAAAATGGGTTTCAAGAATCTTAGCACACGAGCAAAAAAGAAAACGCGTTTTAAGACTTCGGCGGTTTTTTAACATGTACAGAGCAGACGAGAGTAACTCAATTGGCAGTTTTGTAACAATCGATAAATCTTGAGTTTGTCACTACAATCCTCTGACCGAATTTCTAAATATTTAATGGAGACGCAGTGGCATTCCGCCCCTTCAAATCATTAGGTTTTAATCGTTCGCAGGAAAAGTAATGCCCACTGCTTTCTGGGGTCCTGCGGGTGTCGTGTTGTCTGTTTATTAAACAAAAATTTCTCCACGACAAATGGTCGGTACTATGCCAATCTAATAACGAGGTGTTGTGTAGAAATATTGGAAAAGAAATACTCTTTTTATGACAATGGACCAAGTCACTAGTCAGTTATTGAAATGTCTGTCACCAACAGTGCTGGTTTCAAGATATAAGAGCACCAGACTTGTTAACCAGATTTAGCAGAAGTGTTTGGACACTGTTTCCAAAACAGAAGAAATATTTGAGGAGAACATATTTTCGACGGATAAAAAAATTACACTTGTAAAACATAATTCTGACAAATCAGTTTCGATCATTCTTTATTTTCAAGATAGTTACTAAAGCCTAATTATGGAGGCAACTTTTTAGTCTACTTTATATTATTTCATTCTAAATTTTACCTTTTTTCTTTCTTTCTTCAACGTCGGTCAATTTTCGCTACTATGGAGCAGTTTCACCCCGATATCCTGGAAATTTTGCCGAATCTCATCCTTTTGTAAAGAGCGTAGGGTTTTTTAACGTGCCCAACATCGCATGGTACAACTGGCCTATAGGAGCGAAACGTGCAGATATTCAACTTGCTGAAACATAATGCCAAAAGCTCGGTTGATGTTAATTTACCATAAATTAATAATAATAATCAAAAGTATATTTTATTAACATTTAGGGTTATTATATGATAAACGGCAGAATTCCGAAATTACTTTCCGTCCTTCTACTGAATCGCGAAAAGATTTAAAAATACTAAAATATAATAAGATAAAATATGATAAGATGCACGAAATATACAGCGACTCAAGAAAATACAAAAAAGAACTAAAAACTACACAAAAATATAACCTTCAAAAAGTTTGCAGAAGCTATTAAATTTAGCAAGAATATTAAAACGAACACGAGGGTCAGAAGTGTTGGTGCTTGCTACAATTGCGTCAGGCCAATAATTATACAAATAAATAGATTTAGATCAAAACGATAACTTCTCATAAAGGCGTAGCTGTTTAAAATTTTGTTTAAACCATATCAGACTTAACCACTTATATACATCAGATATCCTATTACATACGCAAACCACATTGTGTGAAAAAGATCTCGGAAATATAATCGACTTATGTTGGGCTATAGTTTTAAAGCGGACATTAAAGTTATGGACATTTGTCTCAAAAATTATCTTATTGTAGACGGAGGGGGGAGGTGGGGGCGGGGGGTGGTTTGTGGTGGTACGGGGGGAAGGGGGAGTCACTTGTTATTATCTTGTAAAAAAGACAAACACTGTGTAAATATATTCGTTTCCGTGCAGTTAGCGGCTTCAGTTCTTTAAATTTGTGAGAGATGCGCTCATATTTGTGTAAGCTACAGGAAAGTCTGACACAAGAAGTTTGTATGCGCCGCAGCCTTGTCGCACCAGTCACTGTAATACAGGGACCATAAATGATATCACCATAGTTTGTAGGTGATTCGCTTTTGCTTAAAAATTGTCTATAGCTGTAAATTAATTTTTAACTCCTAAATGCTCGACAAGTCGCAAGTCCATTCTCAATTCTAAATTATCAGCATCATCAATTGCTTTAAAATATTTCCTACATACAATCACGCTAACATGATCTTCATCCATTTCACCAGACCACCGCGTCCAAATACTATAACCTTAGATTTAGCGGGATTAATGGAAAGGCAGTATCGATAAGAAAAATCAGACAACCTTTCTAGATCCGAATTAACAATATTAGACGACAGCTGTATGCTGTCAGGATAAAAATGGGTTAACCTTTACTGCAAGCAAGAAGGTAGTTTTGAAATATAAATGCCGAATGAGACCAGGTCCAAAATTTAGCTTTGTGGGACACCAGATGTTACAGGTAAATAGTTAGATGTCTGGTTGTAAAGTTTTACACGTTGACCTCTGTCAGACAAATAGTCGCCAATTAGTGAGAGTGGTTTGTTCTGAAAACCATGATATTTTAGTATACCGATGAGAAATCGATGATTTATTCTGTCAAATACTTTTGAAAAATCAACCAAGGGTAAAAGTGATATGGGTGGTAATGGTTGTTTTATCTAGCACATATGTCATCACACACCTTAAGCAGGTTAGTAGCGCAACTATGACCCAGTGTGAAACCTGACATATTTAAAGAGATTATGTGGTTATTGACAACAAAACGTTTGACCTATTTGAACGCATTTTTTTTAAATTTTAGACAGATGACACAGAATGCTTATTAATCCAAGATTGATAAACCTATCTGAAGTTTGTTTTTGTGAAAGCGGTAAGATATCAAACATTTTCCACGCCATTGGGCAGGCAAAAACTCAAGATATGCTTTGAATGAGGCAAATACAGTAGTACATACGCATCATTATACTAATGGAGTTTACCCATACACCTTTAGTTTGAATTGAGAAAAAAAATGTTATATACTTTATTTCCCTCTACAGTGCAAAGTGCGAAGACTGAGTTCGCTGCTTTGTTCTCCTGAAGAAAAAAAAACAGGATTCTCAGTGTCAGCTGCCGTTGTGGACAGATTCTTAAACAAAGAACTTTTCTCTCTCGTTTAATGGCTGAGGTCGTGTAATTTGTAAGTTCCTTGTAGTATTTTCAATGTTTCAATTTCTTACTTTTAGTGAATCGTACTCGTACCTTGTCTCGCAATTTCAGATTATAATTGTCAGTTTGCGACGGAGTGTGCGGCTTGGGAATTTCATAAGAGATCGATATTGTCAGTTTACCACGGAGTGTGTTAGTTGGTAACTCTAAGAGGTTTTAATGATGCAAAAATATCAAAAGCAGCAAGTATCAAAAAATTCCAAAATATCAGTATTTCATCAACATTTTGTGCACCATAAATTTCATAAAATGGAAGGCAATCTAGGAATTCGCAAAATGCACCGTGACCAAAATTTCTAATCTGCAAACTTATGGAAAAATGGTTTTACCTTGTTTTCGTTTATCTGAATAAATCAACTAACAGCTAGGTGAGCAGATATTACAGCGTCATGAACCTAGATGGAATCTGAGCATGCAATGACCCTAAAATCTATGTATGAAAAATAATTTGACGTTTCTACTGGAAATTGAACCCAGAATTCTTGAGTCTAGAAGCACGCGTTCTTACTCCTAGTACACCAAGGTGGCTTAGGTTGTCCTTAAAACCGTATACTACTAAACAAAAAAATTTGAAAATCTATTCAAACTTAGTAAAAACTTTTATTTTCTTTATATCTATTTTGAGTTTTACAAAATATACTAAATAAACAACTTCTCAAAAATGCTTACCATGGATTGAATCAGTAATTAAAGACGCTATACCAGCATGGGGTAGTACCTATTATAAAAATATCGGTAAGATTCTGACCATACTAAAACGGTAATAAAACTAATTAACAACAAACCAATGAAATCCCCTTCAAAAACTCTTTCTGAAGAATACAAAGTTATGGGTGTTAGGCAGTTATATATAGTGGAAACGCTGAACTATTTCTTTAAAAATCGAAATACAAGAATTTCAGCATGGATACGATTTACGTTCAAAATACAACCTATTGTGTATTATACCCAAATAAAATAAAACAATAACCAAAAATATTTTACTTATTTTCTACCGAAAGCCTTTAATATCTTAACAATATTTCTAAAAACACAAAATATGTGTTACCATCGGTATATCAGGTAGATAAAAACATGGATACTGACATGCAATGTAGAGATAGGTCTTCTCACATAGGTATATTTGCATGTATGTATATATATATATATATATATATATATATATATATATATATATATATATATATATATATATAATGAGTAGTTACTGAAGATTCCAAATGATCGTAATAAGACAACGATTCTCGTTATCTACGACGTACCTGTTTATATGCTTCCTATATATGTAATAAACTAATCGAATAATATACTTGTTGTCTTGAGAAGTAGCGGATGGGACATATGTTTGCAGCAAGTTGTATAATAAACAGTTATGTATACGATTGTGTCCCATATGAATAATATAGATCACATCTTTGCTTTCTTTTGTCAGCACAACATTTCTTTTTTTTTCTATTTTAATTTTTAATTTGTTTATTTTTTGCAATTGAAATCTCACGTACAAGTTAATAAGTAACTTCTGTGACAAACTAGACATAATATGTAGACATGACAATTTTATACATTACTCTTATAATACCACCATGTTGAAAATATATTTAACTTGATAATATTAATACATTTCTTCATGTTTTTAAAATGTGGCAATACCTTTCATGTCCAGCAGTACTAGGGCGTAATTAAAAAGTTTTTAGTGCAGCGAATGTGTTATGGTACTAATACCTTAACCCTTCTTTCGTCAATAAAATTGAACAATGTCTTTTTATCACACAGCATTTTTAATAGTGTGCATTTTTAATAGTGTTTTCTTAAGAAAGAGCTTTGATGCCCGAAAATTAATTTTCTGTAAGCAGTAAAATAAGATTTAGTGTACGTAGATACGGTAGACAATTAAAAGCAAGCTTTTGCTACAAATCTTATTAAAAACGCAAGTGTTCTTCGGAAATAAATACAAGTCCTGTTTGCAAAAGAAATGTATCTGTTCCATTATAGACGTGAAAGGTTTATTGGCTTGCTAATCGCCTTGTCCATTTAATTTTATGACTAAAAAGAACAAAACAAAAGTCAGTTTTTAATAGAAATGATCTGACACTAAACATTTTTTTCGATCAAATGCTTGAAACTTTTTTTCCTGTAAGATAGAGATTTAAACTTTGGCGTATAATTTACTATTTATAACGTAAACCTACGTGCCAAATTTTGTTACCATAGCTTTGTTATTTTTGGAGATAAGAATTTTTTTCGAAGGGAAACCCAAAATTTGCTCAGAAAACCTGGTGAGATGTTCCTGGCTAACGAACTTATCCAAGCCACTTACAAAAGGAAGGTACCTGCCCAATTTGATCAAAATCGGCCAATGAGTTCTTGAGTTATCGCTGTGATACACACACACAATATATATATATATATATATATATATATATATATATATATATATATATATATATATATATATATATATATATATATATACATAAAAATTAAAACTGATCCCGCATATGGTTTTTAGGGGTCCTAGTTCGCGCTCCTTTGGAAAAAAAATTCAAAATTCGAAAGTCGGGATCTCCCAATTTGTGAATTTTTTCTACGAAAATTCATTAATTACAGGATTTTCTTCCAGGCAGTGTTTCATTTTTGAGAAATCCTACGCGTTTCGGCTTTTAACGAACCATCCTAAGGAGCTACTGCCTAGAATATAAAAAGATGGTTGTCAGAAACTATGACTAGACTGACCAGAAACACATATTTTTATATTCAGGCAGTAACCCCTGAGTATGGTTCGTTAAGAGCCGAGACGAGTAGGGTTTCTTTATAATAAAATACTCTCTGAAAGAAAAGCATTCAGTTTTGTGCTTTTAATCATGTCAAACCTATACGTACTGACGTTTAAAAACTATATTTAATTTTATTCCACCAAAACCGATTTTTCAACTACAAAACATTTTGTGAGCAAATTAGTATTTTGAAGCTTATTATGTGTCACATAGCAACACACAAACGCAGAAGAACAAGCACACACACAGTAACACTACACATACACACCACACGTGCATACTTCACATATACACCATACAAGCACACACAAACGCGCAAAACTCAGCAAGGCACGCGCTCAAGCGAGCAAAACAAGCACGCATGGACTAAAGCGTATACTGACTTTCCAAAAAATTTCAACTATCCAGTAAGAGTCAACCAGTTACAATGACACTTTTTATACTATCCTGTTTTGTATCTGATAAGAGATAATAACTTTGTTGACAACGTTTTTAACATGTGTACACTTTTTAAATTTTGTTTTATCCAAAAATTATCTCTTTAAATTAGCAATATTTCGTAGCGATTTGTGATCATTTTATTAAGTAACTAAAACATTTTGCCTGAGCGCCATTTAGGAAACAATTATGATCATTTACTTAAGTACATTTGTAGAGGTCGTATTGTTGGTATGCGGAAAGCTGGTTCTTCCATCAGACAAATTTTCGACCGCATAGGACGCAGTGTGTCGACTGTGTTACAGTGCTGGTCTACGTGGTCTAAATAAGGATTCAATAATTGTTGTCATAAACTCGGACGATCTCGAGCAACTTCAGTACGGGAAGATCGTCATTTGAGGATGGCGGCTTTACAAGACAGAGTTTCCACAACACCGTCAATTGGAAACGCCAAGTTGAGAGTTTTACAGCAAAGAGTCTTTATGGCAACGATATATCCCAGAATACACGCGTTTACCTTTGTTCGCATAGATGATTTTTATTTCTCTCATTGACACCTTGACATCGTGCTGCTTGCCTTGCTTAGCGTAACGGAAGATCAAATTGGGATGGTAAATGGAATCGTGGTATTTTCTCTGGCGAGTGTCGATTATATCATTGGGCCGGTCGCAGAAGAGTAAGATGATTACGTCGAGAAAGCAGAAACTCAGAATTATATCCCAGAATACACGCGTTTAGCTCTGTTCGCTTAGATGATTTTTATTTCTCTCATTGACACCTTGACAACGTGCTGCTTGCCTTGCTTAGCGTAACGGCAGATCAAATTGGGATGGTGAATGGAATCGTGGTATGTTCTCTGGCGAGTGTCGATTATATCATTGGGCCGGTCGCAGAAGAGTAAGATGATTACGTCGAGAAAGCAGAAACTCCGAATTTGCTGTGGGACGGCATACGGAACTTATACCGACCGGATGGTGATGGTATGTGCGATAACCGACGGTAACAGGTCACCTCTAGTCTTTACTGACGGAAATTTGAATGCAATTGATTACATATAAAGCCTGTTGCTTTGCCATGCATACGAGGGTTAATTCAACGACGCACGTCCTAATAGAGCAAGGGTTACTACAAGGTTCCTACAAAAAAAGGCGACCCTGCTTCCATGGCCATCTCCCTCCGCAAACTTAATACCACCCAGTCAACACAATCATATTGCCTCAATGTACACAGTTTGTAACAAATGTGACTTTCATATCGTATCAAAGTACTATATAAATTGCATGTGAGTCGCCTGAATACGTTCTATATCAGCAACAAATATACCTTATTAGTATCTCGCAGGTATATCACATTGCGACATCTCAGACACGACAATGTTATATAAAAATCATATCTAGGAGATGTTGTTGATGCTATGTGATTATATTACAGGTACGTCGCTTAGTGATTTTTCAAAAATATGCGACACGAGTATTAAGATTTTATGGTTACTTGATATAATTATTGTGTATTGATATATCTATAGATATGTTATCAATTTGTATCATACCACTAAAATGTTTTACTGGAATGCCTATTTAATTAGTTTTAACAAAGTAAGCTTTTTTATTGCAGTACGCTTTTATATTGCAAGTTTATCACATAATATAAACACATAAAAAACTGAAAGAATGTTCACAATAAAAAGTAGATCCCCAAATTTTTATCTTTTCTGGCAAGCCCAAATAAAATATTAAAATAATCAAACTTTACATCAGTTACACAACAAATATGTATTCCGCGAAATATTTCATTTGAAAAATACAGAACCTTAAGGATAACCCGTAAGGTTCTGTATTTTTAATTTTTTTTGTATTATTATTATTTTGTATTATAGTATGCAATACATCAAAACTAAGCTGCAATTGGTTAATGCGATATTGAATATATTTCTTAACACATAATCATATTGCTTTAACTCGATATACAAACTAGGTACAACAAACAAAACAGAACAGAAGCGAACTTTTTACGGCACAGACATTTAAGGAAGGCTATGTTACTCTTACTATACCATATAACAAAAACCTCATCTGATATTAACGGTATGTCGTAATATCGTCTAGGTTACCTATGGATATAATTTGGAGATGCAAGTTTTCGCGATGTACCTGATACATGTAAATTGTAATATATTCAGTATATATATATATATATATATATATATATATATATATATATATATATATATATATATATATATATATATATATATATATAAACTAAAACAGGATTGATAACACGGCATTTATGTACTATACAAGGAGAAAGGTTTAAGGCCAAAGGAGACAACCGCAAACACGTGTTTCAGGCTAATTAGCCATCATCAGTACGGTATAGCCAGGTGAAGATGGTAACACTCTGGATGGGACACGTCTGAAACACGTGTTTGCGGTTGTCTCCTTGCGGCTTTGCTCTTAAACCTTTCTCCTTATATATATATATATATATATATATATATATATATATATATATATATATATATATATATATATATATATATATATATAGCTTAGTTTTGTAGCAAAGATGTATTTCTCAGCAAAATTCTTGATTTTAAATAATGTTACACTTGACATATCACATAGATATGTAATGAAAGCAGTTTGTGATGTTTTCATCACACACATATCCCAGAGATATTACAAACATTAGGCAACACATTTCCACTAGTGCGATATCGCATGCACATTGATGTCACAAATATTTTGATTGGGATTGAACATATATGTGGAAATGATATGTAATCGACTGGGTAATTTATCCCAATCACTATATAACTTATTTGGTGTTTGTGGTCAAATTTAAGAAGCCTAGGATGTAGTTTCCCAGGATACCATAAATCATTTCATTTCAAGCATGCCTCAAAGTGTTATAAAATGTAAAAGAAACCGCGGCGGACCCACTCATTATTAAATAACTTTAAAATTTGTCAATATTTTAGTTTAAAAAGATAACCCTTTTTAAGTTCAATTAAACAAAAATTATGTGTGAGTTGCATTTTAATTGATTAACTTTTACTGGATGTTCTGTTTTTTCAAAAGTCAGTATATTTACGATATACTATCCTAAGACCCTAGATATGATTACATTAAGTTATGATTTTTTACTTTTTCAGTTTCTAATATCTTAGTCCTTCTACTTCGTATGGAAATGGCTCCTACCGCTGAACAAATTTTGCAGACCATTATTTCTCGTTATAGTGGTCGTCCGCTACAAGCAACCATTGTAAAACGCAAGATTTATATACTCCTCTAAATATTATAATCTTATTAGAAACAGTTTCGTGTTTGGATGTTCAAGAGTTATAACGCGATTGTAGATTTGTTCGATACATACTTCCAGTTTATTTAATTTTTTGTTATAAATTATATTAGAATATCTTTGTTATAAAATATTTGTATATTTTTAACTGTATTCACTGAAATTGTAATTTAAATTAGGCCTCAATAAAGCTGTAATATAAAATAAGTATTTTCCTTATAAATATGAGCTATGATAAATAACTAAGGTGTGAGAATTTTTTTGGCAACCAGTGGTATTTTAGTCTAGTCTTAAAGTCTTTTGAAATAAGAAATTATCAAGCATCATCAAAAATGAGATTCCATCGTATGCATTTAGTACCAAAACAAAAAAAATGCTTGAAAAAATCGATCCCAACTATCTAACAGCACAATAATTTTTGCATCTTTGATAAGCCAAGGAAATCTACAAAGGCGTTTGTTGCTTAATCTTAGATGATACATACGACCATCCTGTAACCCTCTGGTATAAAATCCACAATGAAAAGATACAAGGTAATTCTCCTGCTGCTGCTGGTAACATAAAAAAAAATATGTAGATTATAGAATTGAACGCTAACTTGTATGGCCTTGATCAGCAGCTCAAGTATAGACAACCCCATTTTGAGAAAGATAGAAAACACATCATTCCTAATGTAGAAGATGCTTAAAATACACGTCTTGAACGTCTTGGCGGCATCCTAATTGTATAAGATCGTCTTCTTACGTCAATCAACATCTAACACGTGACTGAGCTATCGCAATTGTTATTCTTCTTCTTAAGCCAGTTGAATCGCGTGTTTGACTTTTGTAAACTATATACTTCATCGAAGCAACGGAAACAACAGAACACTTGTTATGCGACTGCATGGCTCAGTTCTGCAAAAAGCTCAAATATCTTGGAGGTGGGACTCTAACACCCCAAGAAATGGGGAAGAAAGCCCCTAAGAAGATATTGGATTAGATGAAAAGTCTGAACTTTTTGGGAAACTATTAGGAAAAGACACAAAAGACAATTTGGGGTCGAAGCGCTGTCACTCTGACTACACCATCTAAAATCTTCTAAGTTTATGTGCGTTATAGTAGTAGTAGTAGTAGTAGCAGTGGTGGGGAGGCCAACGCCAAGCAAGTAGGCCACAATGGGCCCTTTTTGTCAACCCCAGCAACATAGAAACCATGCTCTACTCTTCCTCGGTTCCGTCGCCAAACCGCCTCGACCTCGAGATGAAGGTCGTGACGGTCTTCAATTGGACGGTACTTACCTGATTCATCTGCAAAGTCCTCGATCCGAACAATTCTGCGCGAAGACTCCCAAAAGCCTCGCATTCACACAGATAGTGTTAGGACGTTTCTTCATCCTCGCCGCATTCCTGGCAAATGGGATCCCTCTCTACGCCTATCAGTGTGAGGTGTCCTCTAAGGGCGCAGGGGCCTGTCAGCACCGCAAGGATGCGGCGAAGCGTAGGTCGACTCTTTCCAAGTAGACAGACAGCCCTATCTCTGTCCGGCCCCTCCACGAAGTCCCTCGCCTGCCTGCAGCCACCAACCGACCCCCAGTGCCTCTCCATTGCTTCCTCGGTCCACCTGTCTAAGGCGACAGAGACTGTCTTCCTACTTATGCCTACCGCAGGCTCCGGGCCACAGAACGGCCGCCAGGAACCGAGTCTTGCGAGATTATTCGCCACCTCATTCCCCGCTACGCCACAGTGTCCCGGAACCCACCCCAGTTGCACCTCCTTTGTCCTGGATAGTCCTCTGAGGGCGTCAGCGCACTCCTGAATCAGTGGTCACCTGATTCTGGTCGCACAGATTGCCCGGAGGACCGCCTGGCTATCCGAGCAGATGTACACGCATTTCTCGGGACTCATCTTCACATCCCGTCTATTGGCCACAGACAGGATAGCGTACGCCTCTGTTTCGAATGCCGTGGTGTATGCGCCAAGAGCATAGCTCTCGCGCACCCCCAGGCCCTTGATGTATATTCCTGCCCCGGAGGATTGTTGGTCCTCCAGCCGCGATCTGTCGGTGAAACAGACCAGGCTTGCAGGCTGGAATGCAACCTCATTTTTCCTCCACTGATCCCTACTGGAGATCCTGAGGGTGTATGGTCTAGTCAACCTAATATCGTCCTCGGCATCCCTCACCTTTATGGCGGAAATCGGAATTTCCTTTTCCACCTCCTTGGCGACTCTTGCATGCCCTATTACTGCTCCCTCTCCGCACCAGTTACCTGAGTCCCGGATTCTAAGATGCGACGCCATAGCCTCCCTTCTGATACAGATGGGAAGCGGTGGCAGCATCAACAGGACCTCTAGTTTGACTTAGGGTGTCGTCCTCATAGCGCCTGTGATACCCAGGATTGCCAGCCTTTGGAGTTTGGCCAGCTTCCTGCTGGTAGTCTGGTTCACACCACACCACCAGGCCAACGCCCCATAGAAGATTCTCGGCCTGACGATCGCAGTGTAGATCCAATGAAGGATTAAGTCCCCAGGTCCTCCCTATCACACGACGCAGCTGCCAGAGGGTCGCTACTCTCTTCCTCACTACTCGCTTTATTTGCGACCCCCATGTTAGTTCGGGGTCCAGGATCACCTCAGATATTTGACCTCCCGCACTAAAGCTAAAGGTTTTCCAAACATCACGGGCGCCCTGAACCTCTCTACCTTCCTCTTCTTGGTGAATGGGATCATCTCCGTCTTCGCCGGGCTTACGGAAAGTCCCCGGTCACCACACCACCTTTCAATTATGCTACAGGCAGCCTGCATACACTCACAGACGACGCCGAGGAATTTGCCGGTTACTAAGACCAGCCCATCATCAGCGTACGCCTGGTCGTAGAAGCCATTCTCAGAGAGACGCTCCAAGAGGCCGTCCATGACCAGACACCATAGATGAGGCGAAAAGCAGCTGCCCTGAGGAGAGCCGCCAGTCACCCCAACGTCCAGCCCTCAGCCCCTTAAGGTCAGCGACACTCTCCTCTCCTCTAGCATGCTCGTCACCCAGCTTATTAGGGACCTCGGCGTTCCCTTCTCCTGTAGGGCGGTACAGACCATATCCGTCCTTACCTTATCGAAGGCTCCCTCCACATCAAAGAACACAGCTAATGTGCTCTCCCTGTAGTGTAGGGCCCTTTCCACCTTCCGCGTCACAGCGTGGAGCGCCGTCTCCGTCGATTTCCTCCGCTGGTACGCGTGCTGACCTTTGTGGAAGGGATGATCCTTGAGGTTCCCTCCCAACATAAACCTATCTACTATCTTTTCCAATGCCTTGAGTAGGAAAGATGTGAGGCTGATTAGCCTGTACGCCTTGCCCAGCGTGTAGTCCTCCCTTCCCGATTTGGGAGTGAAGACCCCCCTAAACCGGCGCCAGGCCTTTGGGACGTAGCCCCACGCCAGGCTGGCCCGAAAAACCTCTCTTATGTAGGGAAGCAGTATATCCAGGCCCCTCTGGAGCAGAGCCGGAAAAATCCCATCGCAGCCTGCGGATTTGATTGGAGCGAACTCGCTCACCGCCCAGGTTATATGTGTGTTGTAGGTAAGTTCGTCAATCACATGATGTTCTTCTTCTTACTGTTAATTTTTGCAATAAAAACTATAGTATTTTTGAATGTTAAATGAAGAGGTTTTTCAAATGAAATGTCAAAGCATCTATTTTGTATTTAGAAATTTGCGGTTTACAACTGTCACCCGAAATGATATTAAAATACGAAATGAAATTAAGAAAATCACTCAAAATACGTATAATTACTTAACATTGTCTGCTGTTGGCGTTGTATTTCAGCTAGGGCTACCAAGTGCGACATGATGTAACCATTAAAAGCTGCGAAAATTGCTACCATAAAATTACGGCTCCGTTTGCGGTCGATGTAGCCATTTAGGGTTGGTAACGCTGGTACTATAGAGCTGGAGCTTCAACTAGGATTTGTTTCCCGGTAGCAACGTCGTTAGCATTTGTACCTCGGTAGAAACAGTGGTCTCCACTAATAGGAACAAGCCCTCAGTAGGACCATTGCTGGCGTTTGTACCCCAGTAAAAACGTAGTTTTCACTACTAGGGACAGGCCTCCAGTCGGAACATGGTTGACATTTGTCCCGCGGTAGAAACGGGACAACTGAATGTAACTTATTTTTCACCTTGCTCTCTCACTGGCTCTTCGCACATTATTATAAGAAATTTTAAAGTTTTGGAGCAAGACAAGGTTATTAGCGATGTTGTGGATATTTATAGTCCTTAAAAATAAACTGGATAACATATAAGTACACTTGGAGAACCCAAATCACCGCAACACGTTACAAAGTGCTAGTGTGATGATTTAGGTTCTCCAAGTGTACATATCAGTGCTCATCACAGGTTCCAATCTTCACTTAGTGACTAGATAACCCAAAGAATGAATATAAAACCGAAGAAATGTCGGAAATCTATAGAATGGTTGTAAGAATTCTAATCTTAAATATGTTGGGAAAACTGAAAGATTTATTGAAACTAAATTTAAAGAATATCTAGCCCAACTGAGATACAGCACTATTGACAAATCATGTAATGCTCAAGATGTTTGGGACAATTATCACCATGTGGATAAAATTAATCTCAATTTAATAAAAAATGTCATGCAACTGCGACAGTTAGACGGATACTAAAGGTACAGAAATATATATCGTTAGACATTTGAATAAAAATTAAAAATGTTTGATGAATAGACCAGGTTGTGTACTTTATTGTTGGAATTTTTATCATAATAATCAACGTCTCTTAAAATGAAGGTTTAATGATGACACGCGATTTTACAAGAGCAGGTAGTATAATTTTAACTACAAGTATTTTCGACTAAAAAGTTGTGGCTTGTCTGTATACCTTCGTAGAGTACGTTATTCGCAATTGTTTGTCAACTATATATGGGGGTTTTAGTTTTTATTTGCTGAGTTTATTCATCCCTCCGTTGACGCTAACTTTGTTAGCGAAACGTTTGTCACGTCTGGAAACTGTATTGTGATGAATTCGTATTCAAAGGCAATTAGCATTCCAAATCTATTGTATTCTATTCAACTTTTAACTGTCTAGCTGGCTCGAGCCTAGCTGGCTCGAGTCATGGAGTAAATTGTGACTCTATAGAATTAAGCAATATGACGTCATATGCACTACAACAACTTATATCTTTAATAGAAACGTGTAACCCATTGCAGCATATTAACGAATCTTTGAGCTTAAATATATGTCGAAAGCAGACCACCTTCCAGTTGCCTGAAAAAAAAGCAGGACTTTAATGTTTGAAAAATTCAACAAATACGAAGCTTTTGATAAAATAATTCTTAAAATTTGCAAACAACTTTTATTAACATGGTTCTATTATATTTATTTTTAGCAGCCTTAAATACAGGCCCGTTAAAAATTTTATATGTTTAGAAAAGGATATTGGTAAAATTATCTCATATTACATACAAGCTTAGCTTCTTTGTAAAGCATGATGTATAATTTAATAAACAAAACAGCTTTTCATGAAACTTGGCAAATAATTTTATTTTCTTAATAGCTTGAATGAGTTTGTTTATCAGCGCAATCGGCCAGTTTAACAAAAAATCTGAAAAAAAGTGTACCTCAAAATATAAAAAATAGATTTCAATAAAATTTTGTAGATATGCGCCCTGAGAGAAGCTTTACAAAATACCAAATTTAAAATCTCTAGGTGAATGGAAAATTTAGTTAATAAGATTCGCACCATAGCGCACTTGCTGCGTCCCGAATGTTAGTATTTAATTGGTCACTTTTATTAAGTTATATTGACAACCTGTTCTAATATTTTCAAGCTCTATAAAATGGCCTTGGTATATATGTGCAAGTTGATTGGTGCGTTAGTTACAAATAATATTTAGTTGCTGTTCTAGGTGTACAGATAGAGCAAAAGCTGGCCCTCACTTGGTCTATGGTAAATGTGAACTTTGTACTTTATCAGACATTTTGGATCCCGACCACTTCGACGTCGCTGGTAGTTGTTTGCCTGCTCTGTAACTTCATTGCGTTGTTAGCTGTGCCAGGTGAATATTCAGTGGGTGCCAGGAGGAACGATCGTTTAGAGCTTTTAGGTGAGTCAACTACTTTGCCTTGACAATTTGCTGAAACTGGGGCTTTAATATATTCAAATTATCCTAAAATGTTTTGTGGGTTTTAATAAACATAATATTTTAAGTTGAGGTTTGTTAACTTGGAACCCGACCACTTCCGTAACATCGCTAGTTGCTTGCGCTTTTAGTACCATCATTACGCGGCTAGCAGTGCTAGGTGCATATTCTGTGAGTACCGCGAGCAACGATCCCCTAGAAGTGGTTGGTGAGTAAATTGTAATTTTTAAAGATTCACTGAAACTGGAACATTTATATATTTAAATTACTGCAAAATTTTTTTGCAGGCCACTAAATATAATATATCAAGTTTAGGTGTGGTAAACTGGAATCAGCCAATAGTGCTTCACATTTCATTAAATACTTAACTTGGTCAAAAGTGTCATTTTTAGTAACATTATTAAAGCAACGGTTTTTTAAGGATTCAACTATTTTCTCACCGTTTAACTTGCAGTAAAAAATCTTAATCCGGCGAGAAATACTTAGTGGCTGGAATAAACAAATTGTTCTCCAAATTTACACCAAAATGTCTTTTTTGAGTCGAAATTAGCGGAAGCATTTAAAAGAATATGAAGCGTCTTTAATAAATTAGAACTTAAATAATTTGGTTTGCCCCAACAGTTACATAAATCAACATTTTCAGTGTGAATAGATTTTTTCAGTTTAATTAAATAATTTGGTTTGCTCCAACAGTTACATAAATCAACAATTTCAGTATAAATACATTTTTTTAGTTTAATTGGCGATCATTTCGAATACTTAGAAGAAAGTTATTATATGACTACGATTTTATCGCTCTTGCTCGTACTTGATTATCAGGGGCTTGTAATAGGTGTAGTTTGGTTTGGTCGGTGTATAAATTTGTGCAGATAAATCAGCTTGAAAACAGCAGCTGCAATTAAATATGTTTTGATTTTAGACTGATCTGAAGACGACTATTTTTATAAGTTGAATAATCTGTTATAAATTTGTTAAAATGTGAGGTGCAATAAAGGCTATATCATATTTTAAATATGCATCTTAATTTAAAGAGATTTCTGGTGTAACCAGAATATGAATTATATTAAAAATATTTCAGCTGTATATGAGATTAATGTGTGTGTGTGTGTATGTGTGTGTAGGTGCATGTGGAAGTGTGTACGCGTGTGTGTGCGTGTGTTTGTGTGTTATAACCTAATATTCCCAACGAAAGGATATGGTTTCAACAAGACGGTGCACCGTCCCACTTTGCTCCTCAAGTACGGGAGTATTTACACGAAGTCTTTCTACAAAGATGGTTTGCAGAATGGCCCGCTATATCACCAGATCTTACACCTCTTGATTTCCTTTTATGGGGATACTTTAAAAAGAGAGTGTATAAAACGGAATCTGCTGATTTAGATGATTTGAAAATGGAAATAACAACAGAAATTACGAACGTAACTCCTGACGTGTTGAACAGAGTCAGTGAAGAATTCCAGAGCGCGAGATTATTTTGTTTCTGTGCAAGTGAATGGAGAACATTTTGAACATGTATTATAAGAAAAGGGCGTTTTAATTAAGTTTATTTTTCAATTTTGGTTTTCAGGGTAAACTGTTTCGTTTTAATATTCCGGTATTAAATTTCCATCCTGTATTGAAAACTCTAATATTAGATCATACATATGGGGTATCTCCGCATTCAGAAAAATATGATTGCTATTTAAAAGTAAAATGGATAAAATGGTGGAGGTAAAATGGTGGAAGTTTAATTTTTTTAACTATGACTATAAGATAATATTCGACAAATTAAACTTTACGTGTATCTGCTTTTTCCACAAAAACAATTTTTTGCTGAATAATGAATTTTATTCCATAAGTGTGTTTCACACAGTATAGTAGTAACAATGTACCATATCTCATTAAATTAGCTTTGTTGTTCCAAAAAGTACAAACATTTTCCAAAATGAACTTAAAAAGTTCTTTGTTCGACGTGTAATACAAACCTAGGGCTCTCTGAATGCGTCATTTCCATGGGGCTTCGCTATCGGTTGGTAAAAACGCCGTATTACAATTTGTAATATATGTGTGATATGTGCCAAAGTTAAAAGTTTAAAAACAATTAAATAAACTCAAAAACGTTGATCGATATGAATTATTTTTTCCTCACAAACATGCAACATAATTCCATGGAAAATGCAAAAAAGGGAGTGTCCTATTAACACAAAAGTGTGTATCACCAACGACTTATCGGCCATCCTGTGTTTGTCAAAATGAGTTTATAAGATATAGTTTGGGATATTTAACGTATATTATTTTTTCTCATATCTTCTATAATACCGGATATATTGAGTTTTACAGTAGAAATACGCCATCCTGTATATATGTAGAGAGAAAAAACTTACACTGACCCCGTATACGAGTTTTAGGTGTTCTAGTTGGCGCTCATTTGACGAAATCTTTTTAAAATTCATAAGTCGCGGTCTTCTCAATAACGAATTTTTTCTACGAAAATTTTCTAAAATTATAGACTATTAAACCATACACTCTATAGCTGAAACCACTGCCAAAGCATTAGCAAGAGGGTCCATTGGGAATGGATTTTCCAAAAATATTTTAGTAAAATGAAGAACAATGATGGTTGAAGTTGAGACTTTGAAGGCTTTGTAAAACACATCTATTACATTTATTTTACATTATCCATATTTAGGTCAGATTATTTCTCTGAAATTTGCAAATTGTATCCTTTTAAATCGCAACTTTGACATTTAAAAAAAACTATAAAATTTTCAAAATATTCTGCTTCTACTTTTTGACCTTTTTGACCTCACTGAAGAAAAGAGCGATTCTGTCCATACAGTAATTTGAAAAATTGACAATTGGGTTGAAACGTATAGCATAAACAAGTACATTTCTAACGACCGTGTGTTTCACATGGTTTATCACGACTAGACGATGAAATGCTTTCGATGAATGGATTTCGAAATGCTTGAACGGTGATTAGGAGAATGCTCATTTGAGAATGTGAAAGGAAATGTGCCAGCATTCTGAAGAAGATTCATCAAACATTTTGGGTCGCTTTGCTACTATTTACGAAATGTGGATACATCGCTATGATAAAGAGAATACAGACCAATCAAAAGAGAGCAAGCATTTTGGTTAAGACCCAAAAAATGTCGTGTTCCAAAGGCGTCTGGCTAGGTTATTGCTTAATTTTTGTTTATGATGAAAATGAGATAATTTTGTTATATTTTCTGGAACAGGGTAGATTTGTCATAATATGGTGGCTGGATAACTAAGCAACTAAGCCGCCTGGCTAGGTTATTGCCTCAATTTCTTTGTGACGAAAATCAGATGATTTTGCTATTTTTTTCTGGAACGGCGTAGCTTTGTCATAAAAGCATAATATAGTAGATGGATAACTAAGCCACACCTGAAAATTCAACCAGAAGTGTGCTCTTCTAGCGAGACAACGCTCTTGCTCAGAAGTCGTTGATTGCACAGCAAACAGTTATTGATGGAACTGGTTTTAAATTGGTGGACCAGCCTCTTATTCATGCCAATACTTTTAGACAAATAACGAATGTGTCGCTGAGAAGTGGTGTGAAGACGAAGATATATATATATATATATATATATATATATATATATATATATATATATATATATATATATATATTTAAATTTTTGAAATACTCCATGAATGTCGTACTAAACGTGTAAGTCTGGAAGGAGATTATGTTGAATAAATAAAATTTCCTTGGGATTAAATATTGCGTTTGTAGACTAAATATTTTTCAAAATGTCCTCGTATATAGATCTAATTTTTTTGTAGTGTTTTTTCAAAGAAAATTTAAATATAAACTTAAATAAATATAAGCATATAAAAATTCAAACTGATCCTGGCTATGGGTTCTATGGAGCCTAGTTCGCGCTCATTTGAAGAAATTTTTTCAATATTCAAAATTCGAACGTGTACTAGGCGCCCTAGAACCCATACCCAAGGTCAGGTGAATATATATATATATATATATATATATATATATATATATATATATATATATATATATATATATATATTACACCGACAACTCAGGAAATAATGAAATAATTTCCGCTTTCATTCAAATTCGGTTGGTACCTTTCTTTTGTAAATAGCATGAATAAGTTCGTTAGCTGTGAAAATCAGCGCAGTTTTTCCCGGAAAACGTTTGTATTTTCCTTGGGAACATTTTTATATTTCCGGATATAACAAAGTTAGGGCAACAGATACACGGGTTTATACCTCAAAAGTTAAATTTACTTATCAAATTAGATCTATAGGTTGTAATACAAAAAGTAAGAGGCATTTAAAGAAAAACATTTGAGTGCAAGTTGATGATCAGATAAACACAAAATCAAAATATTTTGTGTGGATAACAAAATCTATAATTACTATATCGAGATACTATAACTAAATCTATTGTATGCTACAAACACAGAGTTTTTTTTTGGCGCAAAAAGGTCAAAAAATGCAAGAAAAATTACTATGAACATTTTCTCTTAAGACATCAAAGTCGTGATTAGAAACGTAAAAATTGGCAAATTTTAGGCAAAAAACCTAACGCGAATACGAACTATGTAGAGGCAACGTAGAGAAAGTGTGTTTTACAAGTCCTTAAGTTTCGGCTGCTACCGTCATTCTCCTTCATTTTACTAAAATAGTTCCAGAAAATTTGTTTCAAATAGACCCTTTCTCTGATGCTTTAGCAGTAGTTTTAGTTATAGAGTATATGGTTTAATTTGTAGTGAAATTTCGTAGAAAAAATTCGCTCTTGACGAGACCGCCATTAGACTTCTTCAAATAGACGCGGACTAGGCCCCACAGAACTGATATTCGGGGTTAGTTTCAGTTTATACAGGCTGACACATTTCTACGGTAAAGCTCAATATATCCGTTATCATACAAGATACGAAAAAGAATGTATACGCGAATTATAGGATGTTTTGAGCTGCATCTTACCAAATTATTTTAACAATCACAGGCCAGTCCATAAGTATTTTTTTTTTCTTTCGAGCATCCTTGTTATTATTATATTTTTGTATTTTTTGTCAAATTTCAGTGGATATTTGTGTGTAATTAAGAGAAAAGAGACGAGAAGAAATTAAGAAATTTGCTAACGTTCATTATTTTAAATTGTATTGCAACTTTGTACATTTTTGGCACATACCAAAACTATGATTTATCGTTTTTCCCAAGAGAAAGCAGAGTCCCGTAAAAGTGGCGCATTCAGAAAGGTTTTTGTTTATATTATTCGTCGAAAAAATTGAAATGCCGGATACAGGTGCTCTTAAATAATGACTGAATTTGAAAAAGCTGAAACTGCTGTAACTCAATTTTTTCAAATACAACAGCCTGTACTTTCCTTCTCAGAAGTGAAGGGCATGCCCTTTGCTTTAGGTTTAGTTGAACACTCCCTACACCAACAAGCACTAGTTTTGGAAATATTTATGTACATTTGCAATCGCATACCGGGATTCGATCAGTATTTTATATTTCTAAGGCACTAAGTGAAGATTGGAACCTGTGATGAGCACTGATAAGTACACTTGGAGAGCCTAAATCACCACAACACATTTTAAAAAGACCTGACGATCGTTTCACTAACCAAGTTAGCGTCATCAGAGGATGAAACATTCAGAATGTTTCATCCTCTGATGACGCGAACTTGGTTAGTGAAACGATCGTCAGGTCTTTTTAAAATGTGTTGTGGTGATTTGGGCTCTCCAAGTGTACCTATTTCTAAGGCAATAAAAAATAAAATTTCCTTAAACCGAGCTCCGCCATTGATTTATAGCCCTTTCAGTAAGTAAAAATTGGAAGCTGTTTTGAGCACTAATAAGTACACTTTGAGAACACAAATCGCCACAACACATCTTTTTAAAGATCTGAAGATCGTTTCACTAACAAAGTTAGCGTCATCGGCGGATCCAAAATTTTAAGCTGCATACTACTAGACATTACATTGTACACTAAGTCTTAGGTAAAGACCGATACCGCGAGGGAGACTAAATCGCAGGCTTATTTTCTGTGTATTGTATTTTAATTGCCGGACGAGGTTTTTGAATTTCCTTTGGAACTTTACCTGCCTAGTTTTGGGATATTTACCTGTATTAAAGACAGAGCGCAAAAAGAACCATAAATCAGCAGCGGCGTTCGGTTTAAGGAACTTTTATTTTTTATGGCCTCAGGAATATAAATACTTTCGTACGCACCTAGCTTCACTGCTTAACATTTTTGATAGGTTTCAGATTTTCTTTAACTATGTAGTGGTTATTATCTCAAATATGTTTTGCCACGGATGACTTGTCTACACTATCGTATCTCAGCTGTGCCAGATGTTTCCTGAATATAGTCTCAATGGTTGTTTTAGTCTGCCTCACATATTTTAGATGACAATCTTTACAACTTATCTCATAGATATCCGACATTTCAGTTATATCTTTATCTTTCGTATTACCTAACAAATTTTTAAAATTATTTTTCGTCTAAAAAGATGCAAATCGGCTTTCTTCAAAATGCTCTCGAGACCCCTTGTGATACGCGGTTCAAAAAGTAGGCAAAAAAATTTTTTCACTATTTTATCTTTCCTGGATGTCTCTCACTCCACTGACATTGTGTCGAGTGTCTATTAATTAATTTTGACACTAATTTACATAAATTAAGTTGTCTCAGTGGCCTAGTGATTAATGCGTTGGACTCCTAAACTGAAAGTCCTGCGTTCGATTCTTGTCAGGGTAATTTAAATTTCTTTCCACTTTGTTAGTACCAATTTTCAAATGAAGCTACATACTTAGGCTGATGTCGAATTAAATCAAGTTGAATGTAATGTGGGAACCAGCTATTAAAATCTGTCCTTTAAGTAATTCTGCTAAAGTTGCCGTGTACTACTAGAGTCAACAAAAAGCACCTTTAAAAATGAATAAAAGTTTCTTGAAAAATTAATTATTTATTACTAAGTTAGGTTAGATTACAATTTTGGCATTTTTCATAACAAAAAACCCAGAAGCTGTTACAATGGAACGTCCTAGGAATTGCCAGTTACAATTATTTGACATTTTTGGTCATAGGCAACTAAGTATGATCGAATATCTGAATATCTGCAACATGTAAAATAAAAATCAATACATCTGGGAAATGGTATGAGATAAGTATAGGGGAGTGTTCACAAAATGCAAAGAGATTTTACTGTGCAATAGGACTAAACAGAAAAATATAGGGTGTTCCATTTGAAATTATTAAGTTA